>VSDK01013793.1:68105-83479 GCA_009767595.1 Symbiodinium kawagutii
GACGACGACGACGACCACGACACCAACAGCCAGAACAATGGCTGGGTCTTCACCACTGCTTCGGCAGCTCGGCGCGCCTCCATCCCCACGAGGTACCCTTCGTCCTTGCCAACAAATTTGTCAAAGGCACGTCACGTCGTCACGTCACTTCCCAAAGTTTTCTTTCACTCAGTGGAGATTCCAAGTACACCGCGCTATTGGTGTAACGAATGTTAAATCAGTAAAGTGGTATGAGAGAAGACTCAGTTGTGACCTAAAGAATCTGTGCCGACATTCCTAGCTGCGCCATGACTTGAGTTTTGCGTCACATTGATTCCAAGCGCAATACTTAGTACGGTGCCATGGCGGTCCTTGTTCTGGATGACTGACTTACTTCGGTTAAACAACGGTGTGCGGCTCTGAAGCTTCGCCGGTTTCCATTCTTCGATGGTATAGAGGAAATGCAGTGGTGTTTTGGAGGCATGGTGGTAGGCCTGTTCTGCTGGGGGTGTTCTGGTGGTGCTGATGCTTGGTGTTCAACGGTGGTGCTTGATGTTTTTGGTGGTCATGGTGGCAGTGGTGGTTTCACGCCGGTGGCGCTCTGGTTCTGAGGGTGTGTGCTTGCTACAAGTTTCTGTTATGATGCTTCCAACAAAGGTTGTCCGTGTCAAATGTCACCCTGCATTTTTCAGTACTATTCATTATACAGACATGAAGAACCATTAACTTATTGATCAATATTAGCCAGTATTGGCCATTGCAAACCATATTGATAGGAAGTTGAGGAAAATGGGCAAAATCTGTGTCAACTGAAGTGGCAACTTCGGATGGGAATCGTTTCGACACGCTGAACTGCAGCAACACGAATGAATTAGAAGCTGAACGGTACCTATGATGAAAATATATGGAGACATCCGTATTCACAAGCCATCATTGGTTTTCTTGTAAATAGCTCGTGATTTATCATCAACTATAGGGTCTATTATATCAATATGAATCTACCATGGTCAAAAAAAGTGTACTATGCAGCCCCCGAAAATGATGAAACAAATGTTGGGTGTGAGAAGAAGACTTTCAGCGGTCAACAGCTCCGCCTCAGCAACTATGCTTCGGCAACGAGGACAGCGGTTATTAATGGGGGATTGTAGTGGTTGTCAATGATTATTAATGGGAAGATAGTGGTTAATAATAATGGTTGTCAATGATTATTCATGAAACAATTCCAAATGATTCTGAAACAATACTTCAACAACTACGCGTCTGCAACTAAGCTTCCGAAACTTTGGTCCCGTGACTATGTGTCGGCCCCTGTGCTACGACGCTTCGGAAACCATGCTTCGGAAACAACAGCTGTGGAAACTATCATCTGCTTCAGAACTTGTGTTTTGCAACTATTCTCAGGAAGTAGGACCATGGAAACTATATTTCGCTAATCATGTTTCCCAAACTATTCTTCAGAAACTACGTTTCAGCAACAATGCTTCGGAAAATGTGCTTCGACAAACTCTCCTGAAACGAATTTGTTCAGAGGGAGGCGGGGATTTCATGAGCCAGTTTCCACTTCCACGATCTTCCATGATCATCCATGATCTTTTATGATCTTCTCCCGTGCTTGTAACGTTTCGGCTTTGCTGAGCTGAACCCATCAGTCCTCCTATTGCAAGCATCGGTGGCATGAGGCGCCCAGCTCTACGTACAACACTTGCTAGAAGCCTCAGCACGAAGCCATGGTTGTTTGGGGGCCCAGGGTAGCTAACCTTGGCTTAGAGGGTTAAGGCTTGGTTAAGGTTCCCATGGTACCAGGGTCAGCTACCTTATAGGCTTCAACTAACTAGCGACCTAATAGAGTTAAGCATGGCGAACTAACCCTGAGTGCTGCACAACCGGTGGTGCCAAATCTACACCAGGGGCCCTGTGAAGTCCAGTGGGGGGTTCCATGACTTCCGCTGAGCAGCATAGTGCCAATCGCTCCACGTCCTGCCAGCAACACAGCTCCGTCTGTTCGATTCGGTTGCAACACCATCCAAAATGCTATAGCAATGTACCATCGATGGTTAGACGTGGACATAGTAGCTACCATCTAATACCATTCTTAGCTACTCATTTGGGGGACATAATTTGCTCGTTTGACGCGCTTCTCAGGGAACTGATTTACTGCGATACATGCGAGTCCTGCAACATGAACTGATTCAACCTGCAACATCGCCTAGACTTCTGACACAACTCAACTGCACTGCTCTGTGCAAGCCATGTCCTACATTGTAAGAATGAAGTCGATTGTTGCTGTGGCCTTGGCAAAACAAGGCATTTCCCACGGGTTCTCGTGCTCAGGTGCCAGCTGATCATCTCTGCACCGAGGCAGGGACTGATTCCAACAGGTGCACCGCGCGCAGGCACCGCAGGAGCAACCGTCGGGGTAGCCATTGCCACGCCACGCCACGCTGCTAGGGAGGCTTGCGGAGGCATGTGCCCCAAAAGCTGGCTGAGTCGAAAGCAGAAATCCGGTGGTGTGACAAACCAGGTTGCGATTTTAGTTGCAAAGAGTAGGGTGCGATCAGAAGACCCACTTGATGCCAGCTGAAGCTTTCTGCATCTTTCTTTCAGTTCAAGCTGAAATGGAACTCCTGCCTTGCGGGTCTTTTCCATGGAATACTCGGGCGAAAGAAGTAGAGAGCTAGGCCTCATCATTTGAACGAGCTCGAAGTGAACTGTGGTGGAACAAATAAGCAACATGGTGGTTTCTCAACACACTGGACCCCCCAAATCATCTACTATTCATCATTTATGGCAATAAACCAACCATTATTGGGGTATCACCATTTTGAAAAACCACAATTCCTACACATTCCTGACAAATGAAAATTTCCAGAGCAGCAATAGCAACGATTTTTTTCGCCAAATGTGTTTCATATGTGAAATCGTGGCAAGGAACTGCTCATAAGATCGAACTGGTGAGGGAAGAATGGTCAATTCATAATTGACCACAATCAACCATTCTTAATCGTTATTAATCATTTAAAAAAAATGTCAACCATTATTGACCATTAGAAACCATTGTAAACCATCATTAACCATTATCAAACATTATTAACCACTATTGACAATCATGACGCCTGAAATCTCAAGGAATTCGGCACTATATACATGGCTTCGCTCTCGTGCCTGGTCCAGTGAGGACGAGGATCGCAGCAGGTGCAGACTTCACGTAGGCTGTCGGAATCCTGTCGTGTGATCTGATTTTTTTCAGGAATTTTGCGGCACTAAACGACAGATAGATAGATAGATAGATAGATAGATAGATAGATAGATAGATAGATAGATAGATAGATAGAGAGACGGACGGACGGACGAACGGACGGATGGATGGATGGATCGATAGATAGGATACTACGGATACGAATCGTACCTGGTTGGTGGTTAGAATCCCAAAAAATACGAATCAATTGGAAGCCATCATCCAATTGACACCGTGTTTGTAGCTGCCCTGCCGTAAGTTTGTATCGCACAAATCAGCTGGTTGATGCTAATGAACGAACAAGTAAGACTGGAAGAAGGAACCACTTTTCCCGCAGTATGATACATGACATGTGTGTTTCTATGGATTCATTTATCTATACATATATTGTGCTTCATAATATAATTTTGATTACTAATATTCCCTGCTGTTCTATATCTCTCGCCGCCACGTCAGTCGAGTGAAAGTTCTAGTACTCAGCCATGACCAATACTTGCATGCTTCCAAGCTGTGCCAGATTGTTGCACGGGCTAGTAGCGACAAGAACAGGACATACTCTATCAAAAGCCACCAGCATTGATCGGCAAAAATTTGTTTGATGGTTCACACTCTAGTAGTTAAGAGGTAATTGGAGCAGCATCAAGACGCAAAGGGAAATCATTTAACTTAATGGTGTTCTACAATTGTACAAATGCCCGTGCTGAAGCATGGCACGCAACTTACATCAGTTTACCAGGACCGGCTATAGCTACCGCTGTGGCAACAGGCCTTCGGGAACGCACTGACATTTTTCTACCGATATCGCCGTGCAACGGCTCGACCTTCATAGGGCACGTCTTCATGGCTTCGCTTGCCATTCTCCCGACGGCCTTCCTTGGCTGAGCGATCTTTCTGCGAGCTCTCGGGATCTGCCGCGTCTTTGCGTGGACGCAGAACCACCTGAACTCGGGCGGACACCATCTTGTTACAGTACGGCAAACACCGCGAAAGGATGTCTTCTTTAGAGTCCTCACCATCCACGTGCAAAGCACCAACAGCATTGCTGAGCTGTTTCTGCTTGTAGCGCTGGTAATGGCTCCAAATCAAATCTCGGAACCAGGGAATTGAATTTTCAACATCTCTTTTGCGAGAAGCTTTTCCTCGCTTGTGGCGTCTTTCCATGCAAGTCCTTAGCGAGAATCAGGGCACAGAGGTTGCTGCAAAGCGCAGAAACTTGGTGTGACAGCGATGTGATTCAATCAGACCGCGTGTGCTGGAAAATGGCAGTTTTGAAGAATTCAAACACTCAGACTTCACTAGGTTGCACTCTGTTGAATTCCATCCAAGGGACTGAAAAGTAGCATCTATCCAAATCTTGATGTGCAGCATATCAGCAATCTGGTCATCATAGAACAGGAGGAAGCCTTCCTGGGAGCTGGTTTGAGATTAACATCTTCAGCAAAAAACGCTGATCAGCACTCTGTGGGTCCAAGACACGACCACAAATACAATAGTGCTTCCATCTAGCTCGCGGCCTGCCTAACCAGCAGAAAACAAGTTGAAAGGGCAACACGACGGCAACAAAGTCACTACAGAGTCACAGCACGAATTAACTGGTGTTCGTTCCGGCCTGGCCCTTCTGGATGATGTTTTCGTCATGTGGGCCCAGGTTTAGCTCCTCAGGTACCTTGGCAAATGTCAATCGATTTTCCTATGCCTCATTGCCTGAAGTCGTCAAACACCCGTAATTTACCGCAGGGCGGAGCCATAACTGTGTCAGAAACTGTCATTAGCCGGGGCGGCGGCAGAAGTATATCAAACATGGTAATTTACCGAGGGGCATCAGAGATTGAAATTTACCGTGGGGCGGGCGCGGCACATCAAAAATTGTAATTTGCCTTTGGGGGGCGGCATGGGTACATTAGAACTGATGCTTCCTGCGCAGCACAGGTGCCTCGGAATTCGTTTTTAGCGGCAGAAGTGCATCAGAAATTGTAATCCAGGGGTGGGCGCCTTGGGCACAGAAGTTTATCAGAAATTGCTAGTCGGGGCAGCGTCACTGCCTGAGATGACGACTGGCAAAGGTCGACCAAGGCTTGTAGCCGGTGGCAGTGTGGAGGGTGTGCTGGAGGGCAGGCCGGGGCTCAGAGAGGGAGCACGTTCCGTCCACAGTGGATTCATTATCGATTGACAACGCCAATTCCAAGGCATACTGTTTGGTACTGTAAGTATTTGAAGGGATGAGATATCCACCTGAAATTGCAAATCGGATAGGTAGTGTGCGACATATGCAAACAGAATTCAACTTATCTCAGAAACATTGTGACATCAGATGACATGTCAGCAGAAACACCAAATTCTGCAGGCAGAGTGGAATCAATCATCCAGATTTTTTTACCAAACGTTATGCAACTCTCAGTCTGGCTACACGTCTGCAGCAAATTCCCTGCGCAGCATGAACGGTTACAAACAAGGAGCAATGAAAATTGACAAAGGAGCAAAGAGCTGCTGGGAAAATGCTAACTTGCACCTTTAACACAGGGCAAGTTGAAAGGGCAAGGTGGAACCCCTCCAACCATGAAAGGAGAGAGAAAGAAAGGAAGGAGGAAGAAAGGAGAGAAAATAAAAAGAGGGAGAATTAAACACAGCACTAAGTGCTCAAGCTGTGGCACAGCAAAACTGTAGCCAATTAAATTGACAGAGGCGAGAAAGAAAAAGGAGAAAACCCCGTGACGCACGGCAGGGTTCGTGACCACTCGCCATAAGTCGTAGGAGATGAATAGGAAGGAAGGAGAAAACACAGGGAAGGAGAAGGCCGTGGTCTCCGGTCAACCCTCTGGCGGCCCCTGCCAACTACAGCTGCTATGTGGAGACTGGCTTTGCCAGTAAGCAAAACAAGTGAATCAGAAGGCCATCAAGCACCGTCATTCCGAGCTTCAAATATTCGAAGGATGGAGCCCACAAGGTCGAACTGGAGCAAATTGAAAAAGAACAACGCCTGGGAGGAGTAGCTGAGCAGAAGAATAGCAACCCTGAAGGAGCTTCAAGCTGGAGATGTTGTACCGGAGCTGGAGATGGAATTGACCAGGGACAAGAGGACTCGTCCTGGAGTTGGCCATGACAAACTGGAGCTGATAGAAAAAGGAATCTGCATTCTGGATCCTGCCATACTTAAAGTCGAAGAAAGGAGCTTCTGCTGATAACAGGAAGAGCTTGAAGAAGATCATCTAGATGACTGGGAGGATCTCAATTCTAAAAAAGGAATCTGCATTCTGGATCTTGCCATACTCAAAGTCAGAGAAAGGAGTTTCTGCTGATACCTGGAAGAGCTTGTAGAAGATCATCTAGATGACTGGGAGGATTTAATTCTTGCAGGAGGTTGGGATCAATGACTTCAAAGGTGCAGTGGCCTTGGCTGCAGGTATTAAAAAAAGCCAAGTATAAAGACAAAACAAGAGGAAATGGCAGCTGTAGCTTGTGCCAAATGCCTAATCATCCAGAATAGCCGTCATAAATCAGCGAGTCCTATGCCCATAGATAGTTGTTTTGCATGCACTGTGTCCTCGACAAAGCAAAATTTACGGATTTGATTTAGGTCTGTGGGGAGGAAACATACAGTAAGGCCTGTGTGTGTGTATGCATGTATAAAAGAATGTATGTATGCGTGTATGCACGTATCTATGTCTATGTATTCAATTGTATTCATGTATGTATCTACGTATATATGTGGTGGTTGGCGCATGTACGGCTTGTATACCGACAAGTATGAAACAAATCGGAAGAAACAAATAGATCTGCACATGCATAGATACATGATACATGTATTAAACGAAAAACAAGGCCTGGAATAGTAAAAGAATCCCATCACCAAACCTTTTGACTACTGGGCCAAAGCGCCACCACCAGCGGACAAGCTTCTCGTCCAAGGCACCGTATCTACGTGTGAGAAAGTATCCAGAACTGTCTGCAAATGGTTTCGGAGACTTTCCCAATCGACACCCTCCGGTGTCTCCCAGTTGCGTCCCCCTTCCACCTCGCAAAGCGAACATGAGAAAAGTCTCCACCAGTTTTCGCACAACGAGGCTTCTGCAAAAAAATCATCGAAGACTCCGACTATAGAAGCCCTACCCCAAATTCTGCCCAAAAAAATCACCACCCTCAAGCAGTTGCCACCTCTTCACCCACCGTTTCTGATCAAAAAAACAGCTCCGCAGCTCGCTCTGCTCCGCCGCTCCGCCTTCGGCATCCACTTGGGTCGCAAGTACCAATCCAAACTCATCGGCGCCAGTGGCGAAGCCAGGTCTTTGGCCAAGGTCTTGGCCAAGGTGCTCTTGCCACAGCCGCTACATCCAGCAATGCCTCGGCGGCAACAATCAAAGCTCATGGGTAAGGAATGAAAAGGGGGACAGTCAATGTAACCCATATCATTTCGTATCATATATATATATATATATAAATTATCATATGATATTTAGAATTACATTTCATGATATTTCAGATAATTGCACATGATTGCCCATTCAAACCTTTGCTCAATTGATCGGATACAATTTTGACGGCAGAAATCCCATGGAACCCACGTGGATACTACGCTTTGCCAAGATGCCAATGATCAGAACTTTTCGCCGTGCTTTGGGCCTGCGCTGCCACGGCTGTAATAAAATCACCACACCCTGCCCAAAGCACCACCGCAGCTTCCCTCGCCTCGCTTTAGGCCGGGCTTGTGAAGTTCCCCCCGACTTGAATCGATGGGACATTGGCGCTGGCGTGACTAGACCTGTTTCTTTGGAATGGTTTTGTGCTGCTTCAAGATGGCAAACATGAGCCTTGATCTCCATTGATTGAAACACGTTCGCATGCTTTTTTGAAAGCAAACATGATAACTGCTAATGTTGAGTATTGTTTGTCTCCACATGTGTGTGTGTGTGGTCCACTTGCATGCATCCGTCCATACTAAGCTGGAAATGTTCGCAGAAGCTGAAAGTCCAAAGCAAAACTTGCCCTCCGTCGGTCACACACAAGCACACATTCAGGCAAACAAACAAACAAACAAACAAACAAACAAACAACCAACCAAGCAAGCAAGCAAGCAAACAAACAAACAAACCAACTAACTAACTAACTGACTGCCTGACCAACTCAAAGACTTCACATCATCGAGCACAGAAATCGCCTGCCGACCACTGCACGCAGGCACTGCAGCAGGACTGGCATCAGCCTGGCGACCATCTGACATCTGACCAACCAAGGTCTCCCAAGGTCTCCCAAGGTCTCCTGCGCCCGCCTGGCCAATGCAAAAAGATTCGGCGCGGCCAAGCCCAGCACCAGAAATGGCAGCGAGCACCTGAGAGTTGAAAGCTTGGAGATGCAGCTGTCGGTTCAGCTTCAAAGAACTGGCAACTTCACAACAGAGTTGTAGCAGATCTAAGTTTGGAGCCACAAGATAGCACAAGAAGCAAAAGACTTCCTGCCTTGGAGTACAAGTTCCAAATGTCGAACCAATACACCAAACTGCTCCAAAAGGGATATCATGGATATCTTGACGCCTGTGGGCTTCTTGGAAATGGCACCGACCACCGATGTTTGGGCAGCCCATTTGGACATCTGAGAGCTCTCACGGAAGAAGTCCCGCGCAGCTGAAGCTGGCGTGGCTGTGAGGTGAACGAAACCGTCCTGGCAATCTGCAGCCAGCGTTCGATGTGTCATGTGTCGACACGTCATCTGAAAGACCTGCAGATGCATTATACTGTCGTGCTACAGATGGTGATTTTCACTGTCATGTTTGATTACCAGAGGGAAATCATGCTGCTTTTTTAGAGATGCATCATACAGAATGCATCATACAGAAACATCTCATTTAAAAAAGTACGAAATAGCTCTTGTCTTTTCAGAAAGAAATGCTCCTCATCTTGTGCATCTGTACCACAGCTGCTATACCTCAATATATGTTGACGGCAGCAGAAAAACGGCAACACAAAGGCACCAGCTGTCCGACCGAAAGCTGGCTTCCGGACAGTAAAGAGGCGAGCTCAAAGCAGTCTACTGCGGCTTGCAATCCCGTAGCCTGGGTCACAACAGGGTGCCCAAAAAACCAGTGCCAAAGAACAACCTCAAATAAAAGCAGATGATTGGCATCAAACAAAAACTAAATCGCCTCAAATTTGAGGCCAAAAATCACTGAAGCACATGATTCATCACCTCTGAAGAATTCTCAGACCGTGGCTCGTCTCAGAGCTCCGCGGATCATAAAGTGAGCGACCTCCAGTTGTTTCGGTGCCCTCAATCGTCACCGATCCTCTGGATGGTTTAGGTTGGCACCAATGGGCACAGGCATGGTTATGGTTATCATTATGGTTCTGGCTATGATTATGGGTTACATCCACTGCATCAGAACATGAACCCAGGGATGACATCTACAGCACCACATGAACCAACCAGAAGCGATCACAGCCTGACACAAAGTCCCAGCCTGCTGTGCTGTCGTTGACACAAAGACTGCCGGGCTCAGGTCCGGCGAGGCCTGGGCGACGGTCCCGGAGAGGCCTTCTTTGGATTCCAAGCTCCGCTTGGCCAACTGCAGGCGTGGATCCTCGCATTTTTTGCAGAGTTTTCCTTTGTTTTCATTCATTAAAAATAGATCCGTATCCATGTGATACAGCATTTTGGGGCGTTTTCGATTTGTGTCTTTTCATTCTTGTTGATTTGTTGATGTTCCATGTTAGGTCTCCCTTCTTAGGCAGCTGTGTTCAAGTGATACGGCATGAGTCATGTCTTGGACTTGTGCCATCTCGATTTACTTGATTTTCATGTTCCGCAAGCTGTATCCACGTGAAACCGTATTTTCAATTATTTGGACTTGGATCCATTGTCATGTTTACTGATTTTCGCATGGGTTTTCTCACTTGCTCCTGAAAAAACTCCTTGCCGCACCTTCTCTCAGGATTTGACTTTGCACTTTGGGAACACCCTAGACCCCTGAGAGAAGCTTTGCCTCACTTGCTTCCTTGCTTCTTGGCTTGCTTGCTCCCTTGCAGGCTGGTGGACTACAGTGCTGTACCTTGTCAAATCTTGTCAATATACTAGTGAAATGTCAATATACGAGACCAAACTCAGAGATGAAATCCGAGACCAAACTCAGAAACCGCCGCAGCTTTCCCACTCGCCTGCTGCTGCTTCAAGGCGGCAGCGCAGGAGTCCTCGAGTCACAGTCAGTTCTTCGCAGGTCACCACTTGACACTCACGTGTTTTGTGTTTCTCAAAATAGGGGACCCTCCAAGTCATCCTCTGTTAACCATTTGTAGTAGTCAAGCATCCTTTTTGGAGGTCCCGAAACTGGCTCGAGAAACCACCATACAATAGTTGTTTCACCATTATTGTTGGGCATTATCCCCTGTGATTAAACAGCTTAACCATAAAATTCACCATAGAAAATCCCATGGTGCCCCGGTCCTGGCTTCAGAAACCACTACATGGCGACCCCGGGTCCTTGTCAACACCCGGAGGAACAAGGCACAACAAGGCCTCGTGTTGTACTCGGGCAGCTTCCAAGTCATGGCCTCGCAACTTGCCCAAGGAACAGGTAACCACTCTGGTCTACCAGTCAACCAGATGATGATGAAGATCTAGGAAGTTGAAAAGCTCTCACTTTCGCAACAGGAACGTGGCTGGAAGTTGAAAACAAGTTGTCCCAGTTTCAGGATCCGGCCATACATTGCCGCGATGATCAGGATACTGCGAAGATTGCCTCGGGGATTCGCCAGCCAGTTAAGCTGAGTTCTGAGCAGTTCAGATGCTGCTGTTGTCCCTCCCAACTCAGATTTCTGCCCCAAGTTGTGCGAAGCAAGACCTCAAGTAAGGCGAGAAAAAACACCAGTGTCATGGTCCTGCAGCACAATTTGGCATCCCACCGTTGGGCAACCAAGGACTGGAATTCGCTCCAAGCAGAAGTTCAGTACCACAGTGGAGACTGTCCTTGAGCAATTCAGCATTCAAAGTCAGCATGTGGCACAAAAAACCCGTTGGAATACGAAGAGACGATCAAGAGACCATCAAAGGTGTACAACCTCTCTGCCACTTCCCTCCTCCTTTCACTCCACCCACCTCCTTGCGGTTCCCTTCACACCAAACCCCCCCTTTCCCTTATGGCCATCAGCCTCGTTCAGACATAAGTTGTGCATAGATGTGTGGGCAGATATGAAGGAAGAGAGCGGGAAAGGAAAAAACAGCCAGTCTCAATAAGAAATCATCCTCACACTTTTTCATCCTAAGAAAGTCTTTGTCGAGGCCTCACTGATGTTTGTTATTCAAAAAACAAAGCATTAGGTTTCCCAGTTGCTTTTTGATTAATAATAATTCAAAGTTTGAATAATCTAAACTTTAACAAAAAACCCAAAGCCAAGTGAGTGATTTTTCTGTGAATCAATTGAATTCAATTGGAGTTTCAATTGAATCAATTGTTAATTCAATTGTTTGGAGTTTCTGTTATTTCAATCTTTTGGAGTTTCTCACCCGAGAAATCCCATCGCCTTTCGGAGCCTGCGACCACCTTGGTGCAGGTGCACCAGGAAGCTTGGGAGCTCAACGGGTCAGGCGATGTTCCCCTGGTTGCTCCGCCACAAACACAGCTGGGTCGTTGGTTAAGGATGAGCTCAAGGATTTTAAGGATCGTTGATGAGGCTTCATGATGGTTGATGGTTACTTGATGCGCATTCTTCATTCTCAACATCCGCAGAATGGCACCGTGACACCACAGAAGCTTAACACGAGCTGGGACTTCGCACATCTCGAACTGCAGCTTCCACATCACGGTCATGCCTCAAGAGTGTCGCTCGTATCCATGAGGAAGATGAGAAGAAATACATCTCTTTGCATAAGAACACTTTTGAAGTCTGAGCCAACAAAATTATCAACATAGTGCGGTGAAGTTCCAAGATACATGTGACAACATGTGATCTGAATGGGTCCAAAGTGTTGTCCCATCTGAAACCTGCACTTCTGGTGCTCTAGCTTGAGCACCCTGTGGGTCCCGGCTGACCCAAAAGTTCCGCTGCGCGCTCTTCAGCTGGAAGCACACCCAGTTTCTGGCGCGAGCTGGCGACCAGGGGAGTGTCCCAAACCGAAAGCCATGGCTTTTCGCCAAAAGGATTGAAAATCCAGCAGTTTTTTACATACCAAAGAAAACATATCTAAAAAGAAAGTGAAACCCACCAGTTTGGATCTTGGAAAAAGTTGGAAAGGAATATCACCTCCAACAGAAGTCCAACTTTGGCCTTGTCCACAGGTCAGGGACGGTGGCCAAGCCAGTAACTTACGATTCAGGCGATCAAATCATCTCTTGTTCCATTTTCAATTATTTCACTCATATTTTCCTGGTATGTGAGATACCCCCTTGGAATAATTAGCTAAGGTAAATATACAGTCCATCCAACGTAGCTTGTCCCATCCACCCAGCCGTGGGATTGCTACAGCGCAACCAGGTCAAGGGCACCGGAATCCCATGCACTGCAGGCGCCAGCATCCAGGTCAGCATCCGCTCCATCTTAGCCTCGCCAACATCCCATGCACCATCTGTTGGTGCTGTTTGTTATTAGTATTAACAGATGGTGCGCCTATTATTCTGTTATTAGGTGTTATAGTATACTAACTATTAGTATTACTATAGTTGTTGATTAACACCTAATAGTTAGTACACCATAGTATAACACCGAATAGTTTTGTTAGTTTTGCTGTTAGTAAAACAATCAGAACAACTATAGTATTTCATTGTTATTAGTGTTACTGTAGTTTTTCGTGCTGAACATTTATCGATGTAAATGATGTAAGGGTGTATTGGAGTATATGGCATTAGAGTTGTTGATTATTGTATGATGATATATGGGTGTTTCTCAAAATAGGGGAACCCCAAAACTAGTTGGAGTATTACTATATAGGGTCAATACTGGATGATTTCAGGGTCCCCAATTTTGAAAAACACCAAAATGTATATGATATAAGGGTGTATCGGATTATTTGGTATATAGCTATTGATTGTTGTTACAAGTAGTATTGTAATCTTTATTATCCTGTATTACGATATATGTGCACTATTAACAGTATTGGGTGCACTATACAACAATGATCGCCATTAGTAGTATGATACTCGTAAAATGAATGTACATTAGTCTACAAAACTCAATTCAACAGTCATTGTGGTACCAGTACTATGACCACCATTATCCAATGACTACACCAAGTGCGTAGTCATAGCCACAACACACGAAACAGTGCTTGCCCGTGCC
Organism: Symbiodinium kawagutii; assembly: GCA_009767595.1. NCBI lineage: Eukaryota > Dinophyceae > Suessiales > Symbiodiniaceae > Symbiodinium > Symbiodinium kawagutii. The sequence continues at coordinate 81,576 of VSDK01013793.1, forward strand.
AAGCCTCCACTGAACCTCTGCCTCCTTGAATTGCATCCGCCTGTGTTGCACAGTACACCAAAGAACTTGTCAAGTCAATAATGGCAAATGATGCTAAGCTGATTGATGAATGGTAAAATGTTGCATAATCTTGGTTGATGAGGGTCTGTTGATGTTTTCTTGAAGGTTCATAGTGGTCAATCGGCTCATCAGTGCAAAACAAGGCATGACATGGTGGGAAGAAATGAACTAAGTCAATCTGGAAACAGGGAGGAACGAATCACTCGAATCGTGAGGAACCTCCATGGAACAAGGCATTTGGAACGCTTGCAAAGCGGGTCTAGCTACAGGTCTACTTCTGAGAATCTTCCACAGGATTCCACAGGATTCTGAAGCCCTTTCCCAAACCAACGAGGAGCAGACCACATCATCTTCGGCAACAACAAGGCCACCAGAATCAACAACCTCAGCGTGCTTCAGCGAAGCATCAGCATGAAGAAATAAAAAGAACCATGTTTCGACATGGGTAGCTGGGGTGCGCGGAAGCGTTACATATATACTTGTGAAAGTCTTACATACATCTATAAATCAACAAAAAAGAATTACCAAAAAAAAGATATCCAAACATTCTGGGTGTACAAACTCACATATAGTAAAACACATTTCTATACACTGAATACATTGCCTGCTGGTCGCAATGCACATCTGGGCGTTTGGATTGACCAAGCTCCAAGCCTGCCAGCTATCCAGGCCAGCCTTCAGTGCGATGCCAGGTGGCTTGGCCAACAAACCGTTGTATCCTATGTTGAATGAAGGATTAGAACAGATGAATGACCAACAAATGTATACAACTCTTCAAAATGACCGTTGAATATCCTATCTTGAAGCCATAGGTCATAGAACTCTGCAGCCATCCAATATTCTATGACAGAACAATCTGCACATGGCAATCGAATTTGGTCTTTGAAGAATTGAATTTCGAAGCAGTGGCTATTGAAGTAGCTTTCTCACTACTTCTGTGCTTGACAGTGGAATCATCAACTGGCGGACTCAGAAGCGGACAACATCAGAAACTTCGTGAGGCTCAGTCAATCGACTGGACAAGGCCGGGGCCAACGGGCGGGGTCAACTTGGCGGGGCACAGGGCCAGCGGGGCCAAGCGTCACAACTTGAAAACTGACGGCTGCCACCTGTCAACCTCTTCGTCGCTGACCAGCAACTCACCTCGAACGCAGCTTGAAGCCATCATGGACCCGTTTTGTCTTCATTGAATGATTAAGCATGATCTAAGCATGATCAGCCATGAAAAACCATAACCATGATCAACCAAGATCAAATATGATTGACCATGATTAAGCATGATTGAGCATCATTATATAACCATGTTCAAACAATTTCCATGCTTTCCCATAGTGAACCAATGGTTGACCAATGTGTTGACTGAGAAGTTGAAAGCATCGGCCTTCGCTGTGCTCTGCCGAAGTGCTTCTCGAAGAGAAACCGCTGTCCTCACTCAACGAATCAACGTCACTGGTTCGGTTCCCAGTGGTTCCCATTGGTTCCCATGGGTTCCACTTTCGAACCCCGAGCTGTGGCGAAACGTGGCAGTTGAGAGGAGCGCCGCACCAGCCGCGGCCGGAGACAGGGCACCGTTTCAATGCAGGTCGTCGATTCCTTTCGTTAAAACATCGACCTTTCGTAGATACCAATTGAGATGCCAACCCATGGTAGACTCCAACGCCGAAAGGAACCTGGCTACGAAGCTCCATGCGCCACAGCAATGTGCAGCTGCGCAAAAGCAACACAGCAAGTGCGCTCTATCCACACTGGCATCCACACCTGAAAAGATAAATCCCAACCTGGCACAGCCAGGAAAATGTCGAAATGGTGTGATCTCCGGATGCAAGAGCAAAGACGGAAAGAGT
>VSDK01013793.1:83519-100645 GCA_009767595.1 Symbiodinium kawagutii
AAAGAGTGAGATAAAGATTTCATATATCATCATATATCTATATATACACATATTGAAATGACTTCACTCCTAGCCGAATTCCCACATGGGTTCCAAAACAACATGGGCACAGTCTACAAGACTAAGAATAATGCCAAACAAAGCTTGTTCAGAACTTTTAAGTCCAAAAGAAATCCAAGAAAAGATAAGTTGTTTATTTGCTTCATGTCTGTTTCTCATTGGTGGACTGTCCGGGTGGAAGAAAGAGAGACCAGAAGGTCTTCTCCCCGCGTCGCTGTTTCTGTTGTGTGTGGTGCTGCCCAGTGCTACCCTCTTGCGGGGCAAAAAGCTTTGAATCAAACAGGGATCGAAAAATTGCATCCTCTGATTCGAGGTCTGCCTGGAGGTAGACTTTGGCTCTGATTCGACCTGGCATATTTGCCAAAATCTCCAGACACCACAGCTTTGCTATGAGAGGCATCTGGAAGATTGACAATCACTCTCCCTGAAGTTTGATTTGATGGCAAATTGATGAAAATGGAAAGCGAGCCCTGGTCGCTGCAACAAGACTCGTTGTTTCTTCTGGCTCTTCTAGATTTTCTTTCTCCTGCACAAACCAAAGGTTCATGGAGGACTTTGACTGAAATCTTAATTCCAAAGTTCCATCAAGCTCTTCAAGCTTCCTTTCCAAAAATGCAGTGTTCTTATCCGTGTCCTCTTTGCAAACAGCGCAGTCTTCTACCTTCAGAGACATGCAGAATTCGCCAAGTTCAAGTTTCTACAGTGCCAAGCCAATGCCTCGCTGTTCTTGTGCAGTGCATAAGCATCCTGTTCTCGCGCTTGCACTGGAAATCAGTTTCAAAAGAACTGGGTCTCAGAGTTGCATTCAGTCTTTCAAAAACAATAAGGAGTTTGGTTCAACACCAGCTTGTCAGGATCTGGTTGAAAACCAACTTGGTAGAACCGCTTCGGGATATGGCGTTGTTTAAGATTGAAGTATCTTTCCAGGGATTTGGAGTTGCTTGAGGATGCGGAGTGTTTTGTTGAAGATATGGAGTATCTTTTTGAGGATACGGGGTTGCTTAAGACATGGAGTATCGTTTTGAGGATATGGAGTATCTGTTTGAGGATATGGAGTTGCTCAAGGATATGGAACAAGATGGGAAATTCTTGAAGATCTGGTGCAACAGGAGTTTGAATTGTTTAAGGATATGGATTTGTTGAAGATATGGAGTTCTTGAAGTATATGGCGTTTTTTGAGGATATGGAGTTATTGAAGATATGGAGTTCTTAAAGGATATGGCGTGTCTTTTCGAGAACATGGATTTGTTCAAGATATTGAGTTCTTGAAGGAGTTATTAAAGATGTGGGGGTCTTGAAGGATATGGATTTGTTGAAGATATGGAGTTGTCTAAGAGCATGCTGCAGTAGCTAAATTTCGAGGTGCCAAGAACCTGGAGTTTGGAGTCCGTCGAAACGGCAAACCATTCAGCGGGTGTCCAAATTTTCGGAGCTCAGAGGTTATCCAAGTTTTACAGCAACCAGCAGCTGATCAGACTCAGTGTTTTTGGATCCCAACTCAGCAACTCGGAGCAGTGAGTTGCACATGTGGCCAGTCCTCATCGGAGGTTGCCTCATTGGACTCTGCCCACTCTTCCTGTCTCCCTTCAGGTTCAGGTTCGTTGGCAGGTTGCTCAATTACTTGGCCTCAGCACTGTTCAATCCTCCTGAAAGTGCTGTCCTCATCAACAGAATTTGCCAAGCTAAGATGTTGGCGAGCCCGAAGTGGCATGTGCCCCAGGCTCCCCACTGACATAAAAATTGTGTTTTGCTGAGAGCCGCAATGCCGGAGAAATACAACGTGGAAATCTGGAACTGGCCGTGTCAGATCGTCAGGAACGGTACATTATGGTCGCAACACAACGGCTGCACATCTTAAATCGCAAATAAACCCTCAACAATGTAAAGCACTGCCACTATAGTATCTGGCCTGGCCGACCCATAGGGGGGGCAGTGCAACAAAATGTCACAACCAGGACATCTCTAGTTTACTTTTTGTTTTCGGCACTACGTTGCGACTGAACGACCAGTGTCCATGAGCAGCAACATTGCAAACAAGAGGTCGACAGTCAACAATGTCCCAAACAAGCAATCGCTGGTGACGGTCGTAGGTGTTTAGTTGGTTGGCAAAGATTGGTTGCAAAACAACCTCTTTCGCAACACTCGTCCTTGCAAAAATGACCCCCAAAAGGTCATCAAAGGTTTAGTCAATTGGTTTTTGACTCCAAAAATAAGAATCAAACTCTGCAACAGAAGGGTAAGCGACTCTATTGACAACAAGACAAGCATCCCCGGCTGCAAGAAATTCCTGATCGACCGTTGCCAGTTGTGAAGTTTGCAAGTTCGTCGCCCACCCACCTTGTGCGGTAGCCTGTTCGGATATGGTGACGAACACTATGGTCATCCAAGGTCGCAATTCAGCAAATTCATCAAGAAAAAACATTATATCATTTAATGTGTACAATGCACCCAAACCAAAACAACAAAATCCTAAATTTGGTGTCAACACACTACACATTTTCCTGGAAAAGAACGTCGCCGGCATAAACAATAATTGAATGCCGCGATTTTTGCTAAACAACAATACAAGTAGAACCCGCACGAGGCGGGGGCGGAAGTTTCCGATAAGAAGGGAATGTGGGCCTATAAGATGTTGTTTTGCCTATAGGAGTGTTTTTTTGTCTCCGTAGCGTCGTCCGAGCACATCACGCCGGTCCCTGGTAGATCGGCGGGTGAAAATGAGATGAAATAGTCAGCAGCAGATGCACTGGAAATGGAGGCCAGGGAGACCAACCCAAGACCAAAAACCACCCACAACAGAAACCAACAAGAAACCGCCACCGACCAGCACCAAACAAAACCAACCCAAACACCACCACGCCAAAACTCCATTTGCAGTGCATCGTTCTGCGCGTTCTCATGCCAACTGCACAGCTTAAAAAATAGGTGAAACCCCGCACTCACTCATCTCAGAGGTGGAGGTGCCAGGCATCATCGTCCAACTGATTCGCCCGTACGTCAGTCCACTCTTCTTGCAGTCTTTCAATTCTTCCATCGCGCAACTTCGTACGCTACTGGTAAATCGTCACAGCAATTCCGAAAAAACGACAATACCACACCCACTCCCAAATGCAGAAGCGAAGATATAAAGCAAAAAGAAGGGAGGGGGGCCCCAGCCCCCCTCCAAAAGAGCGAATCAATTTCCCAAAGCTTCAAAATGTGTCCCATTAAAGTCACAGATGTTGCATGTAGTTCAAAGCTGACAAAAATAGATACCGACCATCACGCCACTGTTGTGCCTCTTCCTTCGGATCAGATGTTCCCTACAAATAATTGGCAGGTGCGAAAAAGGCTCTTGCGCCGCCTCCGAACATGGCTGTGACAACTCAGGCGCCGAGCCACTTCACTATAAGCTGCCAAAGGAAGCGCCAGCGGTTTGCAGCTCCGTCAAGCACCTTGCCAGGGAGACAGCAAGCAAAAGCCGCAGCTAAGGCCAGCTGTCTCTCCATGGCACGATGCTTGTCAAGGAATCGCGCTCCCCTAGAGCGGCACTGTAATGCTTATTGGAAGCTCGAACGAAATGTACTCTGCACAAATACCTCGTTTGTACACTCCTTATCTGTAAATATGTGGGCTCTTCTTTGCAGGGTTGTCCAAGCAAAGCAGAAGCTTGCTCACCCCGCCATTCCGCCATTCCAGACATAGCCAAGCAAGAAGATCCACTCCAGTGTATAAAATGCGAGCACCAATATTGCCAAACTATTGCAAACCTAAATTATCTTGCGCCAAACCTTGTGGTATGGAACCTTCGTGCGCGGTAGTTCACTCAAACTGCTGAGCCTCATCGTGTATATTCCTCAGACAGAGGATCACTAACCACAAGCAAAGTCGCAAGCGCATCCATGGCAGCCCGACGCGCGCGCTTGAACACTCCCACGAGCGAACCAATCCCACCCCGCCCCGGGATAGCCATTTAGGCTAAATAAAAACAGCTGCGGAATCCCCGCCCGTAGCCTTTGATCGCCTCTGCGGGCGGGCCTGAGCCTCTGGCAGCTCACTCTTGGGTTGATGAACCCGTGGCCGTTATAGTACTAAGCGGTTTGTTCTAAAGAATTCGCATGGCAAGTTCAACATCAAGTTGAGACATGACTAGAAGACATGTAGCAATCATGATTGCGCAGACGATCAAGGATCATTCACATTAAACGCAAACACTTTCCCATCTAACAACATAAACTCCAACCTCACACAACAATGGTTGTTAGGGAATGCCAAGAGGGACTCGTACCCCTGCCCTGGCTTCCAATGATCACCACCAAACTAACAACACAAAAACACATTCGAGGGGTTGGAGTGACATGTGGAGATCGTGATTCATGGCCGCGTTTCAGATACTACACTTGATCATAGCTGACAGCAGGAAGCTTCACTCTTTTTCTCGTGGCGAACAAGGGCTGTAACATGTTTTGATGTATCACTTTGCGATACAACCTAGGATCATTTCCTCTTAGGTTTCATCTCACCATCGTGAGAGTTACATCTGCATTCCGAAGCCCTTAACAAGGGACCTAAGAGGGGAGAAAAGGGAGCAAATCAGAGGAGTTAGGGAGAGGTAGGGTCGGGAAGAATTTATCCAATGATTTTGATTGGAACACCCTCCCACACCAGCCCAACTGCGGGGCTTACATTCACTGAACATGTTCGTGGAGAATCACTGTGACTTGACATCCAAGTTTCATATATACAGTGATACACATATATATATATATATAAATATATATATATATAGATATGATTTGCTCAGTTAAATATTTAACATATTCATTCATATACAAGTGACATCTCACTCAAGTGTTTGCTGACTGACATCTGACGTATTTCATCGTGATTCAACTGCACAAGAAACACAAAGACAACAAACACACATCACAGCAAAACATCAGCTTAAAAGACATTTACATTTTTGTTTTTGGGCAAAGCCAAAACAAACAAACACCGGTAGGTCCGGAGTTCCCACACATTCTATCATACATTCCTTCGAGCACTTCACTCAAGAACAAACCAGTCAATGCAAAAGGCATTTCCTTACGCCCTGTACTATAAAGCGATATCACTCTTCGAGAGACATCAATCTTATAGTACTAAGCGGTTTGTTCTAAAGAGTTCACATGGCAAGTTCAACATCAAGTTGAGACATGACTAGAAGACATGTAGCAATCATGATTGCACAGACGATCAAGGATCATTCGCATTAAACACAAACACTTTCCCATCTAACAACATAAACTCCAACCTCGCACAGCAATGGTTGTTAGGGAATGCCAAGAGGGACTCGTACCCTTGCCCTGGCTTCCAATGATCACCACCAAACTAACAACACAAAAACACATTCGAGGGGTCGGAGTGACATGTGGAGATCGTGATTCATGGCCGCGTTTCAGATACTACACTTGATCATAGCTGACAGCAGGAAGCTTCACTCTTTTTCTCGTGGCGAACAAGGGCTGTAACATGTTTTGATGTATCACTTTGTGATACAACCTAAGATCATTTCCTCTTAGGTTTCATCTCACCATCGTGAGAGTTACATCGGCATTCCGAAGCCCAAGTCCGCTTTAGATACAACTCATCAGCTGTCTCTTGGTCATAGGACATGTTGCTATTTCCACATGTATACTTCCAAGAAAGGACAAAGCACTGAGGTGGCCTCTGCTAGGGGGATCTGCAATATTGGATTCGCTTGGTACTCTCGTGGCCCACACCTGTGCAGGATGATGAAAATCGATTTCCTCGATGCTAAGCAATATCTTTCTCCAAGTCGGTTCCCTAGATGTTCCAAGAATGTAGGAGTCCAAAACTGCCCAGTGGTCAACGAAGATTATCACTCTCTGTCCGCACAAGCGTTTTCTCCACAAGTTCCTAGCCACACAAATTGCATACATCTCAATCTGTCCAATGAGATGTTCTTTTCCCGCAGCTTTCCATGATTCCATCCACTCTTGAGGTACCACACTGCCAAAGGCTTCGGGCTGTCTTCCAGGATCCAGCATCACCCCTCCAATCTTTCCAGGCTGTTTGTCTGACGGTTCATACGATCCATCAGTGAACACAAGGATAGGTGGGCCATCACCGGTGAGCTTGAAGGACTTCGGCACATTACACTCGAACCTTTTCAAGAGCATGTGGAAGGCGTCCGTCGAAACTGCATCCAAGGATGTACACTCTTTGCTATGTAATCCCAAGGCTCTAATGTCCGCTAACGCCAACTTGCCTGAGCGTCCAGTCAACTGTCCATCTGCAAACTGAATCCTGCCCAAGATCGAAGGTAGCTCAGCAGGTACAACGGCCTGTCTTTCAAGGATGTGTTTTATGGCCTCCACCGCTTCAAGACGTCTCGGTTCTTTGATCGCTACCTGAACCGTGCCCTTTCCAAAATTCTTTGTCTTCGCAACCACTCCAAGCACTTCCGCCTCATTCGACATTGGTGCCAGCTTGTGCTCAGCGGACTCACAGCCCAATATGCCCACCAAGGCTTTTGCTGAACTCACTGTAGATGAAGACAAGCATTCTGGAGACATCATCGGATAGTCATCGAAGTAGTTCACCCACGGCACCTTCAGTAGGACCACTATAATAGCCCACACCAGGCGAGCTACCCGGTTGAAGTTGTGCACCGCTGATGCTGCTCCAAAAGGCAAGCTGTTCGTGAGGTAGTGATCCACATCATCGTTCTCATTAAGGATGCTCAAGACCGACTTGTTCCTGTCATCTTCATGAACCCCCAACTGTTTGTAGGCATCTTTGAGGTCCAGCGTCGTCAAGTTGCAATCCCTCTCGGTTGTGCTCCATTCCTCACTGACCTGTCCAAACAAGATTTTGCCGCTCTGCAGTTTCAATGATATGAATCCTTTGTCTGTGAAGAACTTGTACATCAAGCTCATAGACCAAATCAAATGATCCACTGCATGCAGCTCCAGCTTTTCAGGGCATCCCCATGCTTCGTTCACTTTGTTCTCGGCATAATCGTCGATCGGGCGCAGCTTGTTCTTCTGTCTGATGCCAAATCGTGTCACTGGTAACCATGCTTTGCCAACCTTGCCTGTCACCTCATCGAAGTTCAAAGGTCCCTCCAGCCAACCTTGTTCATCCACTTCACACCTCGTCTTCTCGAGCAACTCATCATGCCATTCTGCCTTCCCAGCACGCTTGATCCGTCCCAAGATGGCAGGCCTCAAGAACTTATGGATTGCTTCATCAACTCGTCTTCGGTCATGGTAGCAGGTTTGACTTCAGTCTGGAAGATATGAGATGCAGTTCCTTCTCCCACTAACCTGAAACCAGCGACCAGTTCTTCATGGAGCTTGTGATCCGGCCATTCGATTTCAGTCGCTAGATGTTGAAAAAGTCTAAACTGTTTGTTCTTCACAAGGTGTCTCATGCGCAAAGGTATTTTCTCATGAAGGGATTTCTCTTCTGTCGACAAGCTGTTTCTCAAAGCTCGCAATTCCACCAGCTTCTACAATCGCCACTTCGCAATCTGAATTGGGCCCATCGTGAGTATGTCGAAGATGCACTCCAGTAAGCAATCGGGAACATGCATAAACTCATCGAAGGGGTGCTTCAAGGTCTTGGCAATGTTGACAAATTCTTGCTTGGAATGATATATACCAAAGACATACATAGTTTGACCCTCTTTCGCTTCAGATCTCAAAAGCTTTGCGCCAGCAGGTATGTGATGTAAACTGCGTGTCAATCGGTTCGAAGCATCCACAACGGGCTCCGTCGGCAGGTGCCATGTCACGACCTGAACATATTCAGGAATCAGCTGGGGAACTTTACGGCCTCGAGGTTGTTGGAAAGGATTGTACACTGCGGCTTCACCATTCGTTCGAAGAACTGAAGATGGCGCTGCTGAAGAAAATTCTGTTCGCAGGGCATCAAGCACATCGCAATACTTGTCACAAAATCCTTGTGGGTATTGCGCCTCTTTAGCAGTGTTGCATCCTGGTCCAGTTTCGTCCAATCCCCAAGGCTCATGTTCATGCTCATCATTGCAAAACACATTCAAGACGTTAAACCGCTGATCATTGGTAAGCAGTGTTGTCCGTTTCTTGCGAGTTCCCCCACGCATACACGCATGCATATGTACGAAGAAGCACTTTTTGTACAATGGCTGGACATACGGAAGTTCCCAAAACCAACTGCCTGTAGGGTTCTCGATGGCGACAATGCCCCCGTCCTGTATCATGGGTTCAACAAACTTGCAAGCTTTGCTGCATAACAAGTTCGCATCTGTTGGTGAGTTCCAAGGGTTTCCAAGCAAGTGTTCCCAGCTTCTGAGTGGCGGGGGCCCCCATTGATCATCCGAGAGCTGTATTTCACGTGCCTGGCTGCACGTCCCGCAAGGTAAACCCAAGCGCCATGCAATCACATTGCATTCATGTCGAATGCGGGCCAAAATGGCCCATGCTGAGTCGTGGGTCAAATCAACCACGACTGTATCCACCATCGTTGTGTGTCTGTTGCGTTCGCAATCCACTGGCACAACTGCGAAACCTCTAGCCTTTGCTGTTGCGCTGAGGATACCACTGCCCGAGCATAACTCAACGAAAATCGGTCGTCCATGCAGTTGTGAAACATCCAGCTCAGATTCCACAGCATCATCATGTGAAAGCTTTGCAATCTTCCGAGGTTGCTGTTCCGAGCTCTCCGCAACCGATAGTCATTGCTTCTTGCGGGCGCAATCATTGGCCGCGTGATCTCGATGGCATCCTGCAATGGCACACAAGTGAAGGCCCTTGGCGCAACGTTGATTTGTCACAGGCAATGAGCACTTTCCCAACTGAAAGTCATAGCACAAGGGATTTCCTCGATTTGTAACTCCAACGCATCCCATCGCCAGCAACTCTTGTGGTATCGAGGGTTTCCAACTCGATGAAAAGGACTTGCCACCTTTCTTACCAGATCCTTTGCCTTTATCTTTGTTGACTGTCCTCCGAATCATCTTCTTTGATCTGTTCACATCGATTGCAGCATTCGAAGAACTTCCAGATTTATCTGACTGGGATCCGGACATGGGCATCGGCTGCAAAAGGTGGCTGACCTCAGGTGAATGCATAGCCTCCTCGAAGACCTCATCACACGGCCGCTTGCCTGCAGGGTTCAACTTGATACCTGAATGCGTCTTCTCACCAAGCACCGCAAACAGCTTCGCATCGGCCAATTGCATCTGCTTGAAGCTAACTCGATTGTATCCCGGCGGAGGATCAGTCATCCTACTGGTGAACAATTTTTCTATCCATGCATCATGCTTGTCATATGCCAGTACGTTGCCCTGTTCTAATGCCAAGCCCCGCCGCGCCAAGCAATATCTCACCTGCAGGTCCGACGTAGCATCACATGGCACCACATCTCGCTTCACACTCATCTTAAGGGTTCCTGATGCGTCAAAGGTCAAAGATGCATCTTTCTTCGAAGAAATGAGGATTTCATGTTCGCGAGAAATACAATACTGCCATTCAATGTATCTCAGTCTATCAGCTTCATAGACTCCAACTGCCGCATCCACCACGCTTTATTCCTTCTGACAAAACGGCACACAGTTCACACTATGCAAAGCAGCGCTTCTTTTTCTTTTGAGAATTGGGATCAATCTTTGGCCGCGCTGTCAGGAGAGGTAGGGATGAAAAGAAAAATGTCACTTGACATGAACATGCAGACATCACTTGATGTGCATACGCATGTTGATGGCTCATGGTCACTTGACCCTGTGAGCCACACTGCAGGCGTATGAACTCGACATGTTAACTGCAAGTGTGACTCAAACTGAAGCTGAAGCAGTGAGAAACTAAAAGAATTTTACTTAAAGTTCAAATTACTCAACTGCAAGTTACAACTCGACATGAACAACTGTACTGGATCACAGCAAGTTAGTTCAAAAGGTTGTAGCTTTAAACGTTCACTGTGTGCACTTCAAGAGTTAAAACTCTTTCATCTGTTTTGTCTTATGAATAAAACTTCATCATGCGTTGCATGAGGTGCGTCTTATTCCTTCTCACAAAACGGCACACCTTGTAATTGTCGAAAAAGATAAACACACAATAGAACTAAACAAACCTATCTATATGGGTATGTCTATTTTAGATTATTCTAAAATTCGCATGTATTCGTTTTACTATGATATTTTGAAACCCAAATATGATAATAGAATTAAATTGGTATATACTGACACTGATAGCTATGTATTCAAAGTTGAGACTGATGACTTATATGAAGATTTTAAGAAGATGAATGAATACATGGATTTTAGCGATTATCCACCAGAGCATCCAAACCATGATCAAACAAATAAGAAGGTATTAGGAAAATTCAAGGATGAAATGAACAGTAAAATAATTCACTTTATAGGATTAAACCCAAAAGCATATTGCTATAAAGTATATGGTGATGAGAAAGAACACAAGAAAAGTAAAGGAGAAGTCAAGCACAAAGTGAGCAATCAATTAAGTTACAAAACTTATGAAGAAACATTGACCATAAGCAGCATGAGGATGAATGAACGTTCTCAAGACTATGGATCAAGTGGCCTCTCTTGTTGCCTTTGCGGCGCAGGGAGCCAGATCTAATTTTTGGGGGCTTGGTTGTCCTGCTTATTGCGGTGCTTTCCCCTTGTCTTCTTTTGTCTTGCTGTTGCTGGCGGGGTGGCTCCTTGGAATTCTCACTTCTCTTTGGATTTGCCACCTTCTTGCGCCTCACTGGCAACCTTCACGGCCCATTCCGGCCACCGCATCGAGTTCACCTTCTGCTGGCCTTCGGCTGGCAGGCTACTTGCATGAGCGAGGCTTCATCCAACCACGACGACGCCGCTGAACTTACCTTCACTTTTCGAGGGCTTCGGGTTGTTGCGCTTGGCTCTGCTGATCGCGCTGCTCGTTTGGTGGCTGCGATTCGAGAGCTTCCTAATGCTTTGCTGCTGCGCCTACTTTCGTTCTGGGTACTTGCTCAAGGTTGGGTGGACCCAGGTCAGTGGCACAGCATCGCATCACTCGGGCATTCCGTGCAGGTCAGTGGGCCAGAGCGGTCTTGGACGGCAGGATCTCTACCCCTGCCAGGACAGAGCAATTGCTACTTCGTCCCCGAGTCTACGTGGTCCTTCGTGCTCCTGGACTTGAGGCACCGGCTGTCTTTGATTCCTTCAGGGCCTACTGGAATTGCGTGGGTTCCCTTCAAAATTCATCTTCAGTGTCGCGCGCATTCCCTTCCGAGACGGAAGCAAGAGCTTACTGCTCAGGAGCTGAGGTTGAATATCCAGCATCTTCGTCGCAATGAGTCTGGACATGGCGGAGTTGGATCTTGCAACGTTGGTTCCTCTGATCTCAGACAGGGTGGTGAAGTATGTCATCTCTTGGCGACTGTCTCAAGAGGAGGATGGGCTGGCCGAAGCAATATGTTATGTGGTGATGAAGCGAGCCGGGGGTTTTCTAGCAGCCTTTCTTCCTACTCATGTTCTCGCAGATGCCGACGGTGGAGGTGGACTGGTTGGACCGTCTACTGCCGGTGGACTGCCGTATGTCTTTGGAAAACTCTTGTTTTCCAGGTTCCAGAATTTGGCCCTCCATGTTGTTCCAGGGCCGACGACGCAAGTGAAAGGAAAGGCCCTGCTTTACTTTGGAATTCCTTGTAGGCCCACCGCAAATTCCCATGTAGAATGAAAAAAACGTCAGGGCAACTGAGCAATTTTCCAAAACAAGAAAAATTGGAAGATTGATTGTTTTCGTTTATTGAAAAATTGTTCAGTTGCGTTGTCCAATACGGAGGAGGCCCCCTGAGATGGAACTTCAATTTCTAAGGTTTTGCGATTCCAAAACTAGGGTCGCATTTTCCACCGCGCGCGCGTGCAATTTGAAAGTTTGGGTTTTTTTTCCCAGCTGGCAGCTGCTGGTGGGTTTTGCTTGGGGCACGCGATGCTTCAACCTCCTTATGATTGTCGCGCGTCAACCCCCAGACTGTGTGATTTGTTAACGCAGGCGGCCTTCCCGAAGGACATGCAGTTGCCATTTAGAATTTTGATTTGTTTGCATTGTTGAGCTGTGGGCGGCCTTAGCAAGTTCACCTTGCCCCGCAGCTGTGTTCGTTGCCATTCGCGCGTGTCTTGAATGGGGAGGCTTGAAGTTTAGCGAAGGTTTACGCCTGTCATTCCAGAACATGTATTGTCCCCGCGCGAGTGTGCAAAATGTCAAAGCTAGGAGAAACCATCGTAAAGTTTTTCGCAAAGATGAATACCCGACCGGGGCATGACCTATGCAGGCCAGAAAAAACGAATTCCCGACTGGATCATGATTGGGAAATATGGGACGTTGGAGTGCGGAGATTAAACAATCGCAGGCTCTTGTTGCAAAAAATATGAGAAACGAAAGGCTGGATGATCCCCGACAAACAAAATTAAAGCAGCTACTGAATACCAGAATGAAAACATGCCGAGTAAGAGATATTGTTTGCAGCCCTACGTGCTTCTGTTGGCCGGCAGCACCATCATGAACTCCCACTATCCAATCACCCTTGCAAGCTTGTGGGCGCGCTGCCTGCAAAGCCGGCAGCAGCCGGGGCCGAGGGCAATGGGATAGCCGAGCAGCAGCAATATGAAGCCCGCGCCTCCGTAGCAAAGTTCCTGTGACCCGGTGTCTGAAACGTTAAAGCTGAGCGCTTCCCAGCACTGCCTACCAATGGTGGCTTCTGTTGCAAGTTTGAAAAAAAGTGGTGATTCGAAAACAACAGTGGACGACAGCGGGAAAATCTGAGAAGCGGTCGACCCGGAGCACCAGTTGACAACAACATGGGTGGAACATTTTCTCATTGTCATGTACCGTCTACAAGGACATTGGCTCTGTCCTGGCTCCCCGCTCCCCGCACCCCTCTTCATCAAAGTTGTTTGTTGTTATATAGCTCACGTGTCACCCCGAAAACAGCTCACCTGTGACTCCGAAAACAACCATCATCAACTTTGATTTCGGGGGGGTGGGGGGGTGTAGTGTCATTTCCATTCCGTCATCCCACAAAAAGGTGATGCTCAACTTTGCTTTCGGGGGGAACCCGGGGGGCGCACTACTACTCACTAACCACAACTGACGACATGGTAATCCCACAAAAACTGTTATTATCAACTTTGCTGAAATATTCCGGTTAACAATTCTCAAAAGTATGTTTCATGGAAACGCATTGACCACTGAGGCACTCGCGCCGCATGGCGCGGCATGGTGCCAACGAAGACTACTAACACATACATCCACTGCCACTCACTGCCGAAGGCACATCACAATGCCCCAAACGCAAAGCCACTAAGCCATACGTCAATATTGCCCAGTGGTGACTTGGAAATCACAATGTAATAAACCAAATGCCACCATAAATATGTCAAATGCCACCAAAGGGTCAATTAGAATTCACAATGTAATAAACCAAATGCCACCATAAATATGTCAAATGCCACCAAAAGGTAAGTTAGAATTCACAATGTAATAAACCAAATGCCACCGTAATTATGTTTCAAATTTGAAAAAAAGCTATTCATTCTGTGTAATTCTTTAATTTGCTGAAAGTTTGATGGCATTCTGTCCGAGCCTATTAGGCAAATGTCATCAAGCTTGGTGGCATCGACCGAATCTTTGGTGGCATTCTGTCCGAGCCTATAAGGCAAATGCAATCAAGCTTGGTGGGATCGGTTCCAGATTTGGTGGCAATATGTCCGAGCCTATAGGGAAAATGTCAGAAAGCATTGATTGTTTGGTGGCATTCTGTCCGAGCCTTTGAAAAAAATGTCAGCAATTATCCGTCCACTTGGGTCACAGGCAATTCCGCAACAAAAGGAGAACCGAATTCTAGAACTTGAAAAGCATCAGTTTTACGTACAGCAGTGCACCGGCAGTGGATAACGTTTTTTTGCTTCAATCGCAAGGACGCCTAAAAATCTGTTCCGCCCCCGACAAAATTATCATGCTTCAAACCAAGATTTCTGTTGTACTTAAAAAATAGGTCTTATTGCGTCCAAAACATGGGTTCAGAAACGATTTTGGGCGAAGGACCGATCGGCCAAAAAAAATTGCCACAGCAAGGATTTGGGCCCGGTTTTTGGAACCAATTCTGGCGCGAACTTCGGTCCCCTTCCTGTTTCTTTACATTAATGACATCCCCAATCGGGAACTAAGAAAGGGCTAAAAAATGGGAACCCATGTCACAATTTTTTAAACCGAAGCAGCGTGGTCTTTTTGCGGCGCTATCTTGAAAGTCTTGCCCGCTTTATGCACGCAAGAAATTAAACTTTCAGCCGCTCCGATAGTTTCGGAAGACGGAGAACTTGGAGAACTTTGCTGCTCCTTTCAACTTCGCGCCCAAGTCCGGGGATGTTTTGAGGCATGCTTTGGAGTGGGTTACAAGCTGCGCACCAGAGGAGCCGGATGCTTCAGATGCTTAGCACTCAGCGACCCAAGAAGACGTCAGTCCTCCACCTGCGACCCCTTGTCGAGGCAGAAGAAAAGCCGCAGTTCCAAATGGAGATACCAGTTCAGGCGAGCAACGACCAAGACCAAAGAAACCAACGGCGGCGAGTCTTGATGCTTCGTTGGAAACAGTGCTGCAAGTTCTTCTCGAGTTGACTTTAACTTTAAGGCGCTTGGAGTTGCGCCAATTTTTTTCTGCGAATGCCGCTTGTGCACTGGTGGCAGCGGTCATTTGAGTCAAAACAAAACAAACTTAAAGATTCCAATGAGAGTGCATTAACAAGCCTACAGTAAGACAACGAAAAACGGTATAAGTTTCGCCGACGAAGTCAGAGAGCATCAGAAACTTTAAGTGAAGTCAGCGAAAAAAGTTAATGATCAGAGAAAAGATTGAATCACACGGAAAAGGCAAATAAAACATTGCTTCAAATGCGCTTTGGCCAAGCCAGCCAGAACCAGCCTAAGAAGGCACGCTTACCAAGTGTCGCAGCTTAAGTGGGGCAGCGCCCAAGGCACAGAAAGTCCACAATGATCACCAAATGATGAACAACCCTCTTCCTGGCTGGAACTTGCAGGCGACGCTTGCTGAGCTTAAGGCCACCACTAAAGCATCCAGAGAATGGAATAGGTGGTGGAAGAACGGCTGTAGGGAACAAACTGCCTTGCCATCGAACAGAAAAGGTCCTTGTGGGTCACTTCCAGATCTCTCTGCCTTCCCGAGTCTCCGGACCTCTCCAGGTATCTGACGCCACATAACTGCAACATTGGGCAATTACACACTTGGCTTGCTTCGTGAGATGTCTCTTGGCTTGAGCCGCTGAATCTTCATCGTTAAAATGCTGTGAGACGGACAAGCGAAGCCATGATTCTTGGTATAGGATTGGTGACCTGAGGGACAACCCATACATGGCCAAGCAGGAGTGTCGCCCATCTCAAACGTGAGTTTTTTGCACAAGTAAACTTTCCGACAGATCAAGACATGTACAAAACCGACAACTATGTCACCCAGCACAATCTTCGTCGAATGGAGGCAAGAAAGCGGCGGTGAGAACTCTGCCGTTGGCAAACTGACACCACCTTGTACTCTTCCCTGCCCCCCTCCCTTCCCTACCCTTCTCTTCTTCCCTCCCCTCTGCCTCCTCTCTCTCTCTTTTTCTTCCCTCTTCCCCTCTTCCCTTTCCGCAGCTGTTTGACTGTAGCCGTTTACCTTAGCCCTACGGGCTCGGCCGCGCATGGAACCCTCTCGCGCTCCTCCTCGCAGCCACGCAACAGCTGAGTTTTGGTCCTTGGCAAAGTCATTGAAAGGACGGGGGCAAGAGCTCTGGTTCTATATACCTTCGGGGAGAGACGAAGAGCTCTTCACCTCCTTCCTTTCTGGCTTTTCCAAATCTCCCAGTGCAGTAGGAGGTGCCTTACAGCTCAAACTTTTTGGAGACAGCGGTAAGCGGGCACCTGCTCGTTACTTACCCTACTGTGGCGTGTGGCCACCTTTCACCTACTTAGGTGATCTGTGGCTACCGCTCCTCTGGACAACAAGTCCACTAGTTTGGCATATACCAACAAGGTGGGTACTTTGCAAACCTTCAGTTCCCACCTCCTCAAGCACACTGGAAACAGACCTGTCAAGACCAAGCACTTGCCCTAGTACATACCCTAGGGTGTATACATTTGCTTCTGGGTACCCGTTTTCACCCACTCGCGCAAGTTCTCCAGGGTCGAATCGACATTTGTAAGGGCATGGTCACAGCCCCATGTACCTTCAATAACATGAAGGTCGGGACTCTCTTTGAGCCTGTGCTTCTGGCCGTAGGAAAATGATCTTCTGCAGGCTGTTATCGAGGTCTTGCAGGCGATGTCCGCTGAACCATGTGGCTTTCAATTTGGAGGAAAAGGCCGGGGAACACCACCTTTGCGAGATCCAGGCCGACCGTGGAAGGGCATCCCCAACGCACCATGTGCCTACCTCGGGGAAGAGCAGGATAAGCAGACGAAACCGGTGACCAAAGCTGCGGCATGACTACAACAAGGGTTGAGACACCTCGACAAGGCGCTGAACCCACCAGGTTTCACACCCTGGCCTCACCAGTAGGTAGTAACTTCGGTGAAACTGACCGTCTGGCCTTTTATGAAAAACGCAGAGCAGCGCAGCTGATCTTTTTCACTCGGGTTCTTGAGCCAAACCGGTATCGGTTCAGTTCAATCTTCCTTCAGAAGATCTTCAAACGACTTCAGTCTTCTAAACTCTTTCACAGAGTTCAACTTCTTCTCAAAGCAAGTTCAAGTCAAGTTCAAAAAGTCAAAAAAGCAACTCAAGCTTCAAGATTAAAAAGAAACTACTCTCAAGACAAGTCACAACTACTACTACTGCCTCTAGCGGCTTCCTAGTCGTCCTAGATGCTATACAGTCCTACCAGATGACTTCACTACCACTACCTATGATACACTATGGAGCTTCCTGACACAAACTGGCAAAGTTTGGGTCAGCTTGGCAACTCAAACAAACAAAGGCCAAAAGAGAAACAAAGAAAGACAGCACAGGGACCCAAAGAGGTACCACCACCGGTCCTTACTAAGTCAAACGAATTAATTTCAAAG
>VSDK01013793.1:137450-165978 GCA_009767595.1 Symbiodinium kawagutii
GGGGAAATTTACTCCTGGTGGTGTCTCGCTGGTGGGTACTATTTAGTACTGGCTGGCCACACCTCTGGTGTTGCCGTAGGGAAGTGCTGGAACTGCTGAAAGAGACTAGTGGTGAGTTGAACTGGACGGTGGGATGTCTTGTCTTTACTTTCTGCTGCTCTTGTGATGGTCAAAGATATTTGCCTACAGAGGTATTTATCAAGATTCCTGATCTTGTGTGGCCGGTTGACAAGGTTCGTGATGCACTGTTTATGGATATCGCCCGGAAGGTCGGGAAGCTGCAAGAGATTAGCTCACAAACTCGGGCACTTTACGGCCACCTTGCTGTCACGGGATGGTGTTCCTATGTGCCTGAATGGAAGCAGGAGCATACTGGCAGCTTGTGCGGTATAGAGCGGCAAGCGGTGCCTTGACAAGCCAACTGCGGCGGAAACGCCCAGCCTTGGCCCCGGCCTTCGCTTTTCGTTTCTGTGGCAGGGGGCTTGACGGTACTGCTTGAAGTCTTTCGTCTCTCCAGTGGTGACGTCAGGTCGGATGCTGAAGAGCCGCTCGCGGTCTGAAGATGGGCCGAAGATACACAATGGATGGGCGGGCACTCTTTGCTCTGCCATGGAAGGTTGATTCGCTCGCATGGGGGGGCTGGGGCCCCCCTCTCACTGCCGTTTTTGACGGTCTGTTACGGTACTTTTTACATCTTCGCATTTACTCTGGTGACGGTGATTCGGTGCTTTTGATTGTACGATGCTGCAACATTGGGCACTTCTCGCTTGGTTTGCTTCTTGGGATGTCTCCTTGCCTGAGCCGCTGATACCTTCTTCGTTCAAGTGCTGTGAGACGAACAAGCGACGTCATCAAGTTCACCAACTGAGATGAGTGAGTGCGGAGTGTCTTTTGTTTCACCTTGTGCATATAGTAAGCTCAGCTAGCTTGATGACCTTTACGATGGGGCTGGTTTGTCTTTTTTGGGGGTGGTTGTGGTTTGCTGGTTTTCTTGTGTTTGGTGCTGGTTGGTCTGGTTTTGGTGTTGGTTTTGTGCCCATGCGGTCATCATGCCTTAATTGAAGTACATGTGAAGCCATGTCAGTCTTTGCAGCTTTCCGGACTAGTAGTGACCTGCATCGCGTGTGCAAGAGGCACTTCCTGGAAAAAAAGCACTTTGGTGCTTGTTGAAATTCACTCCTGTTGTACTGGCCGGTGGGAATTCTTGTCTTCGCTTTCTGCTGCTCCAGAGACGGTCAAAAGATATTTGCCTACAGAGGTATTTATCAAGATTCCTGATCTCATTGAGTGGCCAGTTGACAAGGTTCGAGGTGCGGCTGTTTGTGGATATCGCCCTGAAGGTTGGGAAGCTGCAAGAGATTAGCTCACAAGCTCGGGCACTTTACAGCCCCCTTGCTGTCATGAGATGGTGCTCCTGTGTGCCTGACAATCCGTAGCCTTTGGCTCAAGCTGTCTCGGTTCAAGTCTCGCTGGTGGTTGCTACTTGGTACTGGCTGGCCACACCTCTGGTGTTGCCGTCGGGAAGTGGTGGAACTACTGAAAGAGACTAGGTGGTGAGTTGTACTAGCCGGTGGGTGTTCTAGTCTTTGCTCTCTGCTGCTCCACAGACAGTTGTAAGATATTTGCCTACAGAGGTATTTATCTTCTCTTGGATTGTCTTTTGCCTACAGAGGTATTAGACTCTCCGTTTGGTCTCCTTGTGCATCTGTGCCCAGGAGCTGTGGCTTTCGTGTTTAGTGCCTGTGTCTCTTGATATTTGCCTACAGAGGTATTTATCTTGAGCTCTTTTTGTCGAGTGAGTGGTCAGTTGTGGGTTTACTCGCTGAGTAATTTCTCTGATTTCTCTCTCTTTTTTGGCTTTTTGCGAAGTTGGGTAGTTTCTTTGCCGAAGCAGAATTGTCTGTCTGTCTTTGAAACTTTCCATCTTGCCTGCTTCTTCGTTTCGGCATGAAGCCCATGGGATTTGTTCAGAAGAAGCACGAGGGTGCTATCTCTGATCTTTTATATCAGCTGTTTTGTGAGCGAATCAACCTTCGTAGACCGGATGAATCTTTGATCCCCTCTTCAGTCAGTGGCATTAAACTTGTAGTGCCGTTTCCCAGCATGGTTAAGTGTGATCGAGTTGACACTGTCACTGTTCTCAGTCGTGACATGCTTGAAGAAGTTTTGGTACCTTCCAGTGGAATTGAGAAGTTCGTCTTCGTTCTTTATAAATATCATCCAGGCATGGTGGCTGCTGTGAGTGATTGCCTTTTTGGACAAGCTGTCGATGAAAGCTCTACTCTTTTGCTGATTGACGAAGGGCACACCGACGCTCAGTATCATGAAATGGTCAGCAGCTTTGCTTTTCGATATCCTTATCAACAGAGATTCTTCAAACGAATGGAGACTTTGGCCTACATCGATCATAGTGATGGCAGTGGGCTTTATTGCAATAGCAGTCGGTTATATGCCATCAAGCTCCAGAGAGAAGATGTGAGTAATCTCATCAGCTACAACATCCCTCAAAACATGGAATGCCACCAAGTCTCTGAACTTTGGTCTGGTCATAGAAAGATTTTGACGGATGAATTGCGAGTTAAACTAGGTAGGCTTCCCTTTGTGCAGAACGTTCAAACCAGAAAGAAGGCTCCCTTCATTAGCACACTTTCCAAACAAGATCGAATGGATTTCTTCATCAACCTTAAGCCGTTCAACAGATCGGATCTTGAGACTATTAGTCAAATCATTTCCAGACTGAATGACTGGGCTGAAGAAGTCAAAAGGAAAGCCAGTGAATGGGAACCTCCTGTTGAGTTTCAGCGTAAACCGATTCAGGTACCGCTCATTGCATCCTTCGTTGATAAATGTCCTGTGGGTCTGTGCTCTTGACCTAAGATCCCTACGTGAAGATCAAGTTGACACTCTTATTGATGTCATCGCCAGCCTGAAGCTAACCTTTTACATCCTCACCAAACGGATCCTCTTTGTCTTTGAGGCGGGAGCTGTCATGGAGGCCTTGCGTATGAAATGTGCTGAGGCGGGCATTGATTTACCTTTTGGAAGAAAGCAAGGAGGACTTCAAATCAAACTGCTTTCGTTACCTCAAGATGACTCTAACAGCGGATTCATCAATCATGACCACATTGGGCTCTTCACTGTTGAACCGGTTCAGATTTCGAATGATGGGCGCCTCCTCGATGCAGATGGCAACGTTTCTGACCGAATTGCTGAGGCATTGAGAAAGCAATTTGGCGCATCCAACATTAGGGAACTGCAAGTCATTGACCCTGACAATCGAGTGTTCAATGTTGCTGCCTTCGATATTCCCCGGTCTTTTGTGCCGCAACTGCCTATCAGATGGGAATGTGAGCCCAACCATTTCTATGATATCACGTTTTTGCTGCCTGTTGCGGTTACTGATAAACCCTCTTCTGTTGTTCAACTTGTCGAAGACAAATACGATGCCTTTGTCAACACTATTAAGCATCACAAAGCCGCTGCCTCCAGAACCAGCACTGTGGCCCCCATTGATGGCAACGAGGGGTCTTATGAGAGAATGAGAGCGAGCATGACTTATCTTCACAGTGAATCAGGCTATACCTCTCCCTATCATTGCATTATTTTCAATGAATTTGCTCCGTGGGTCCTTATTCCTACGCAGGTGTCCTCTCAGGTTCTTGTTGACCTTGTAGAGGCTCTTGCGGACCAGCATGACTTTATTGATCATCATCGCTGGATTGGCCCACTTCTGCAGCAGCCGGTTGTGTCAAGCAAAGCGTCATGCAAACAACTTCAGAGGGACCATTTCGGTATTGTCCAGGTCCGCCTCAAGTCACGGGCTACAGTCTCGGTTAATCAACCAAGGAAAGAGGCTGGTCGTGTTGTGACAGGCACGTCGAATCAGGTGCAGGTTCTTGTGTATGAGGACGCTGACCTCATCCTCTTTCTTCCTGAACAATGCCCAATTAGCTTCCTCCTTCCGGATCCGAATACCTTTGTTTTTCTTAGGTCGATTACACGGCGAAGTGGAGATGAAGCTAGGTACCAACCGAGTTATACTGCGGTTGATAACCCTTTTGCTGTCATGAGTGCCCAGCCTGCTGCCGACGATGTTGAGATGCAGGCTGTTGAAGGGAGAACCAACATGAGCCAAATCCCCTCACCTCCCCAGGTTGCCCCAACGCCCCCGAAAGCTGCCCCTGGACCAAGAAACAACACGCAGCAGAATAGTGCCTCTGGGACTGTGATCGCACCGCCACCACCTCCCCCTCCCCTGGCCGGTGTGGCTCCGCCACCTGTTGTGGTGTCGACCCAACCCCAACAGTATGCCCCCCCGTCTGCTCCGCCACAAAACGATCCCAACCAAGGACCACCCCAGAACGGTGGAACGAATAACGGCTTGGCAGCTACTCCCCATGGGGGCGAGGGAACTCAAGATTACGCTGCTCAATCTCCAGGTGCCAGCAGAGTTGTACAGGGAACGAAGAGGGATAACGAAGGCCAACAAGGGGATGGGGCTAACAGAGATAGAGGTCAACCAACAGGTAATAGTACCCACTATGCTCATCCCAACCCACCTACTGTGGTTTCTGCACCGGCAAACAGCATTGCCACGGGCCTTGCCCATTCCCCCGGAGTTAGCAGTATGGTTGTTGACCCTAACGGAGGGGCGATTGCTCCTGATGTTAGCCACAACGTTAACCACAACGCTAGCCATCACGATGACCCTAGGTCAGGAGCACACATGTCCCGTGGAGATCCATTGGACAGTAGCAACGGTGAGGCAAGCAGGGCACTTGCCACTGGGATCTACCCTAAAACTTGCGCTCAAGTTCCACCTGGCCGAGCTCCTCAAGGCGACGAGATGGAGATTAATCACCACAATCAGGACCGTAGGGAGGACACCTACACTCAGCTCCCCCCCAACAGTGCTCTATCCCAATCGCCTGTGCCCATCCTGGACTTTCGATCGCAATCATGTCTGGACGCCATGTTTCATGGACAACATAAAATCCCGCCCACTGCACCGTGGACGCAACAGGAGCAGCAGTCAGCACAGCATGAACCCGGTATTGACACTGCCCAGCAAGCGCATGTGCCTAACCGAATTCGTTCTGATCAATGCCAGAATGAGAACGAACGCGATAGAGTTCCGGAGTGCAATGGCAGAACTACGGACTCTGCACCATCTTTGCGATTGCCGCTACGTCGATCGTTGGACAAGTATGCTGAGAGCAAGGCTGCTACCTGTAGTGCTGGAGGTAAAAGAAAGACAATGGAAACGGAGTTTTCCGACCAAGAAAAGGTCCGGAGAGCTACTAACAGGCAAGTGCAGATCCAAACTCACCTGTTTAGGCTCACTCGACTCGTACAAACCGATGCTTTCCTTGCCAAACAGGAGATTAGGCAAGATGAACTGCAAAGGGCGGCTGAATTTGCTGTCAACGTTCCGGTCTTTGGTGCTCTGTATCTGACGGCGCAGAGAATCTTCTCCAAGGCCGCCTGGACTAAGGAACATGCCCCAACGGAAAGGCACTTGCTTCAGGACGCCTTGACTGAAGCGGCACAAGGATATACGGTTGCCAAAGGACGCAAGGACTCATTTTTTACCTCTGATATGCTGTGTATTCTCCTCGGTGCATACACTGATCTTGACCCTCAAGGAAGAGTCTCTCTCCCTTTGGTGATGGAACATATTCGAAGCGCTGCACCTCCAGGGTTTGTCCCAATCTTCACCACTCAGGCCCTGGTTGTCTGCCACACATGCAATAGACAGGGTGATCTTCAGCTTCCGTATTTGGAAATCTCTCACAAAGAAGTTGCCAAAATGAAAGTGGAAGAAATTCTTGCAGGGGCTAAGCCGATTGAACGCCACTGCATCGGAGAAAACCCATGCTGCCAGCAAAATACTGCCCACAGTTTGGATTCCGATGGGGGCTTTCGTGTGGTTGTCCTTCGAAACGAGGACTGGGGCCTGCTTCCTTCAAGTGGTAGCGTCCCCTATTATGTTACCAGTGAAGCCTTTCAGTATCACAATGGCAGGTGGCAGGTTGCGCTCGCGATCGTGTCATCATCTCCTGATTTGAATACAGTATATACGGTGGAAAGGGTGGAGAAAACTGCTGAGGTCCCACAAGTTGTCATTTATGACAATGCTACCGGTGTCAAAAGAATCGACATAACTGGGTACATAGCTGAACCTATTGAACGGGTTGTTGGCCTAGTTTTCAGACACTACCAAATCAAGTCGCTTTGGAGTAACCTGAGAATCAAGAAGACATTGTCACGTGTTGGAGGGCATGAGATCCATTCTGGACCCCTTCGTGGTGCTAAAAAACGAGCTCAGCAAATTACCGGGAAAGCCGCTGGAAAAGGACCGGCGAGAGCTGCTAGTCAGAACCGTGGAACTGACCAGGACAACTTGCTTGCCAAAGGCCCTATCCATCAACTGTTCACTGATCATGCTGCGGCCTCTGCTGGGGTGCAAGCTTGCGCACCTAGCGGTGCTGCCATTCCGGTACCGAGCTCTGATGAGGAAGGAACTGAATTGCAAGACCCCTCGGGTTGCCGAGACGACCCTGTTGAAGAGTTCAGTGACACGGAGGAGTTTCCTTCAGCGGAGCAAGAAGTTTTTTCTGAGTTATATCCGATGGACTCTTGTGATGACTCAGCTGCAAGGCGCTTCCTTGGGCAAGCCGCACTAGGAGAGAGTCCGTTTGATGCTAGTGAGGATGGGCCAAAAAATATTGAAGGAAGTTGCAATGCTGATGAGGAGATCAGCCATTATGCTAATCGGTCACCGACTCGCCTATCTCAAGCTGAAACTGAGGTCGTTGAAGAGGATACTTGTGAGCAAGGGCTTCAGGAGCCATCTTTTCAAAGTGTCCCCACTGGTGAACAGGACAAGGGGCAGGACGGCATCAGTGGCCAATATGAGCCACAGGGGGGGGACTACGTGTCCCCAGCCATGAGTCCGATTGACGAAGTACCAGCCGTCCCCTCCGTTCCGAGTACTCCAGACGCTGAGGAATCTCGCTTACCCACGGGAGAACACCCATTAGAGGAGCAGCATGACCCTTCGAGTAGACTTATCAGACCGGCTGTTGGACCTGAAGAGAATCTTCCTAGTATCGAGGTTTACAATCCTGCTGGGGTTTGCGCACAGGCGTATTCGTCAGCGCAGGACAGTGATGTTGCTCATGAACCACCACTGACACTGCTGCATCCTCCTATAGTCACATTGTAGACAACAACAATGCTAGGGACACTTCCCTTGCGCTGGAAGAAGATAAACTCTCCCATAAAGAAGTCAATGTTGAGCTTCAGGAAATGTTAGGGCAGGAGAACCCTCAAAGGAGCACACCTGCTTACACCCAGGAACATCAAGAGATCCTTTCTACTCAAGAACTACGTTTTGAATTAGAGGGAAAAGGGGAACCTTTGCCTCCACCTACTGTTCCTGAAGAACGACCGCCATATGCGATCATCAGTCTGTTTGATGGGTGTGGGTCCACTTATTTCATTCTGAAGGATAAAATGGGATACCCACCGTCCGTGTTCCTGGCGGCTGAGTGGGATCATAGACTTCGAATCGTCGTCGCGGACATTATAGGACTGGACCTTGGTCAGCAATGGAGGATGAATAAGGATGGCAAACCATCTCTCTATGTCCAAGATGTTGATCACTTATTCTTTCAGAACGCCAGAATCCTCAGGGAATTCTCTGCTCTTCTGCCCCCGGGATGCAAACTCTACATCATCGGAGGGAGTCCATGCGCAGAGCTCACTGTCAGCGGCAATGATATAGAGGGATGTTGGGGCTGATTGGCCCTGCGAGCTGTCTCTTCTTTTGCATGCACCTCACTATCTACCTCATGAGCAAACGAATTCCACGGAATAGCATCCGCTTTCTGTGTGAAAATGCAGGATCTATGTATCCCAATCATAAGGAAATGCTGATGGCCTCGCTTGGTCTTGCAGAGCAGTCGACCACTCAGTTCATCTGGGATGCTGGAGTTCTGGGCCTTGCAAGTCGGAAAAGATTCTTTTTTCAAAATTGTGTGTTTCCAAGACCTAACCTGTTACCGGAGGTCGTTTTCACCGAAGAGGATGAGGCAGGACTCCTCCCAATGCTTGGAAGAGATGCATCAATCTCTCTTGTTAGAGCACTTGTGTTCATGCGACCGTTAGATGACATTTCTGAGTCAGAAGTTAGAAGGAGTTGGACCAGTTACCACCCTCACTCTTTGGTGTGGCATTATCGATGCATCGGTACCATGAGGCAATTTGCTAGTGTTGCAGCGGTTACAACCTCTTCACCTATTCCGCAATTACCGTGGGCTCGGTTCATACCGTTTACATTGCTGCCTGCTTGGATGGAGTTCTTGCAGGTCATTTGTGACCCTGCGGCCAAGAACCCTGACAGGGACAGGGTCATTAACGGAGTTCTCCTTCTCTTCCATAATACCGGCAATATCGTTGTTCCATTCCGATTGATGACAACGAATGAGTGTACCAGAGCTGCTGGGGTTGCGGCATATCTGTCCAAATGCCAGTCAGCTTCACATCTGCTGGATGAAAGAACTGCTTTGTCCATCGTTGGGAACTCTTTTCACCCTACTCTTGTCTCCGCTGCTTTGGGCACAAAAGACGAAAACCTTGCCTGGCTTCGAGGTGATGTAGCCACTGACTGTGCGCCCATGACACCCAATGATGTGGAAACAAGGTTTGCAGTGTACAGAAATAAGATAATGACTAGTATCCAAGGCAAAGATATCCGTAAAGAGCCTGTCAAATCAGCATATCGTGAAATTCGCCAAGGCCCTTGCTGCACTACCATTCTTGATTTCACACCTCCCCCGAATGTGTTGCCAAGAGGGTTGCCGTGCCAGATTCCTGCTACGTTTTCCAAAAGAGAACAACAAGCCAGGTTCACCTTAGCGAGGCAGAAGCGACTTGAATTTCTAGGTACAGGGATTTGTGATGCTTTGGACCGCATTGGGCTCGGCAAGGCAAGTGAATGGAATCATGCGTACCAGTTTGTACCAGTTGGCATCATCCTGCAGCGTTGCTTGCCCAAAGCTAATGCGGTCAGTGGCTTGGAAAATCTGATAAGTGGTGTTTGCGGACAGCCGCGTTCGCCACTTACTGAACTCCTCGTTTTTGCTCTGCTCAGTCGACTTCGCCCGGGACAGACGAACACCGCTTTTCTCATTGTCGATGAACAACCTCTGCGACCCACCTCTGTCACGCTTTTCACCAATCAACA
This sequence comes from Symbiodinium kawagutii, assembly GCA_009767595.1. Taxonomy (NCBI): domain Eukaryota; class Dinophyceae; order Suessiales; family Symbiodiniaceae; genus Symbiodinium; species Symbiodinium kawagutii. Next base: position 146,701 of record VSDK01013793.1, read on the forward strand.
AAATACGAGCGTCATTGTTATCTCGTTGAAGGACAGCTTTGGTGTTGCCGCACAGATGATCTATGGCTATTCTGATCTCCCCTTTGTTGTTGACTTTCGGAGCACTGAGGGGGAGCCTACGAAAACTGTAGAGTGGATGCCGCCCCCTAGCCAGGTTGCAAAGGGTCTTATTGCTCTTGCTCTCAGGCAGAACGACAAAGCCTTCCTCGCTTGCCAACCTTGGGCCAGGGGCTTCCTTCATGAAACATGTCCCCTGCATTTTATTCACAAGTGGTACAAAGGCAACTTTGCTAAAGTTGGGCAACTTCGGATTGACCACATGTGCCATCATGAGGATATCAATGGTGCCATTGTGTGGGCTAATGTCAGTGATGGGATTCTGTACATCTCCCAAGCCATTTGTCTTATTGGAGGTGATCAACTCCGCGAAAAGTTTCATGCTGGACATTGCACCCACCTTGTCATCGTCATGCTTCCAACCACAGATAGATGCCCTATCCAACTTCTCACGCTCCCGCAAGGCGTGGAAATTACCGTTAGCGCTCCTGAAGTCAATGTTGAGGATGTGCGGGTCTGGGTGACATCCCAAGCGGCAGCCCATCAATGCAAATATCAAAACGGTGGCTCATACGTCGGCCTGGTGGACCAGTCCCTCGTGCTTCAAGTGCTTGGGTGACATCGTGTGTTAGCAATGATGTACATATACCAATGGCCGCGCTCACTCACACACCAGCTGTTGCTTCTCATTAGAAAAGGTGTGACTCGGACATACACTGACATTTATGACACTTTGTGTCCGACTGGAGTGAGCACTGTACGGTCTTTGCATGTCCTGGCCTATGTTCTTCCGCATCAGCCTTGCTACCGTGCTGAAAGACATATTTTGGAATTGTTGAACCATGACGGACCTATTGAACTTGCCCTTCAAGAAGCGCTTCACAATGTTTGTTCCACTCAGGATCGAAATGGTTGGCCGTATCAGTTTAGGGAGGCGTGCGTTGCCCTTGTCCATCATCGGAAAAATTCCTCCTGCCAGTTCCCTTTCAAACTCAGACGTCTCACATGTTGGAACCTCACCTGTTTCCATAGCGAATCACAAGTCAACAGGAAAAAAAATTATATCATCACTCGTGCTCTTCGCAGTGGTCCCGTGCTGCTTCAGGAGACCAAATGGTGCGACGCAGACATTACAGCTGTGCAGACCAAGTGGCCAGGCGTCCAAATTGCAGCCTTGTCTGCTGAAGGTGAAGGGATCAATGCGAAAGGAGGTGTGGCGGTGCTCCTCCCTCCAGGCTATATTGTCGTGGAAACCCGGACGCTCATCCAGCGCTATGCCATTGCCTGTTTGGTCAAATACGCCAATGCTTGCATCTGGCTGATTTCCTATTATCATCGCACGGATGCGAGGTCTCAAGACCTGGATTCCTTCTCGTCATCTCTTGCCTCGCTCTCTGAATTTAATATGGTCATAGGTGCGGATTTTAACCGTGCAGACACCAGACACTCAGGTGCATGGAACAACATGTTGGCGTTGCACAAAGTTAAGGATATTGCCCCGGATTTGCTCACATATGAGTTTCCCGGAGGTATGTCGGCATTAGACCGCTTCCTAGTTTCATCTGAACTAATCGACAACAACTTTGTGGACTGCGAAGTCAAAGCCACCAAAGCTTTGGCAGTGTTCGGACACTGGCCTGTTCGTTGCCACTTTAAGCATATTCCGAAGTTGGAGCCCCATCCTCATTCGGTTAAGCATGACACCATCCCCACGACTGCTTTCTTAGGACCAGTCACTACCGATGAGGAGAAAAAGGTTGAACACCAGGTTAATCTTAACTCCTTGTTGAGGATCTTTGACCGCATCTCCCCTGAGCAGTCGGGCAATGACCATGGCAGTCCTGCCTTATGCCCCCAGCCTGGATCCGATGATCGCTCACAGGAGTGTACCATCGGTGACATTGGGCGTCCCCTGGCCCCTGCGATTCTGGTACAGGCTAAGGCTCATATCTGGAGCTGGTGGAGGACGGTCAAAAATAAGTTCCGCCCTGAGAACACTCTAATGAAATTGCACAAGCAACTCAACAAGGGTGTGAACACTGTGGCGGTACGAGAGGACACTTACCGACACCTGTGTGCATACTTAGGGAATCCGGAACTGGACTTTGTTCCGGGCTACAATGGGGGAATGTTGCTGGTCCCGGAATCGTTCGTTAGAGATGCCTTAGAAACCTTGGAGCATGTTCACAACAATCATCTTGCACTCCCCAACAACAAGGACAATCCGTCCCCAGTCTTGTCAGCTATTACGCAACGAGCGCTCTGGGATCGGCTCAGAAATATCTGCCCTAAAGGAGTTTTCCACACTGGACCGATTAAAGGAGCTGATGGGTCCATTTGTTCTACAGCTGAAGAATATGACGATGCCATGCTGGCCACCCGCGCGTTTTGGGCTGAACCACAAGTCGCGTATGATCCTTTATGGAATGAGTCTCTACTGGAATACAAGCAAGCCAAACAACCGTGGCCTCCCATCCCTCTTCCCACATTAGAAAGATATGAGCAGCATATTCTGGGTACCAAGGATTCAGCACCTGGTCCTGATGGGGTCCCTTATGCAGCCTGGCGAGTTAATTCCAGATTCACTGCTAAATTGCTTCAGCGAAACCACTTTTGGCATATGACAGACCAAGCCCCGCCCCCCACCCAACTGGGTGTGTGGATACCCAAAGCGCAACTGGGAGATACGGCTGACTACTTCAGACCATTGGGCATGGCAGACACCTTCGATCGTCTTGAGGATGGTACGATTGCAGGTCTGCTGTTTGAATATACCAGAGACTGGTTCCATCCTGCCCAAACCTTACTCAACCATTTCAGAGAACCCCAAGCTGCTGTGCAACATATTCAGGAAATTTTAGATCAGCCTGCGAAACAAATTGGTGTATTCTTGGACCTCTCCAAGGCGTTTGAGCGAATCAACCCCCATTGGATCCTCTGTATCTTGTTCATCGCACGGGCGCCTGTTTGGATCATCAATACCTTCAGAAGACTATTGTTTGGCAGGTTCATCAAACATAAGGTGCAAGGCAGGTTGCTGCCGCCTCGACAGATCTTGTCTGGGGTGGATATGGGTCGCTCGTCCTCTGTCTTCCTCTTTTGTCTTGCCATGGATCCTATCTTCACGTCGTTAAATCTTGTCCCAAGAGTGGGCATTGTGTCTGGGTACATCGATGATACTACCCTGGTAGGAGAGGGAGACCTTACACAGAACAATTGGCTCACGACGGTTATGTCCAAAATTAATAAGTGGCACACGGCTGGCATTCAAATGGATAAACATAGTTGCTGGAAAGTGATTAGCATCCTGAGCTTTAACGTCCCAGTCCTCACTGCCTTCCATGTCCCCACTCTCGCCCCGCACCTGCATGCAGTGGCGCAGTCTACAAATGGATTCGCTTCTTTCATGGCGGCGGCCATGTCATCGCAGGGGGACCATCCGGTTCTAGTCATTCGAGGAGAGCACGGCTTCGTTTGTCAACCACATGACCTCCATGACATGATCCGTCACGGCCACGAACTGGTCCTGTCCTTGGCTACTAACGGTTGTCAGTGTCGTGCTAAAACCGTTCTTCTACCTAACTATGCGGTGGAAGGTGCAGAGGCAGCTGCCTTTGACCGATCTGGATATGGTATGCATTGTATTCAAGATCAAACAATTAGCCTCGGGCTGCCGGTCTACTCAGCTGGTCATCTCGTCACTCGCCCGCACCATAGACGAGGCTCTGACCCTGACCCATTTCAAGTGCGTTTCCAGAAACAACTAAACAAAATGAGCCAACGTCTGCAACTCCTCCCGCCAGGTGCCCACAGTGTGAAGGTTAGAATTCTGTACTTTAATACCTACTGCTTGAGTCTGTTTTATTACTCGCAGTCGGTACAATTCTTTCCCAATAAAGAGCTCAATCCTATCTATTCGCTCATGTCCTCCTTCCTTCTACGGCGCAAATGGTTCATGAACCGTCATCTGGTGGATATTCTCCGTTGGCTAAAGATTGGCCCCCTTCTGGACCCGTTCCTCATGCAAATTGTCTCCCTGCTAGGTTTGTTTCATCGGCAGGGTTACACTTTGGGAGTCACGGAAGTTAAACAAGGCCCACTGCTGCGACTGGAGGCTAATGCATTGGAGGCTTGGAAAGGAATCAGCTCTTACCTTTCCCAAACGCAAATTGATCAACTTTACAACATTGAACGTGCCCATGATTCCGCTGTCACTAAGGCGGTCAAGTTTAATAACTACTTCAAAAAAGAAGTTGTTCAGTCGCTTGTTGAGAATGCCAAAAGGCACCTTCGCCTCCGTCGTCATTCATCTGCGTGGCCACAAGCCCCGTCCTTTGCTTTTTGTGAATGGATCGCTTGTCAACCCCTATCTGTTATAGGCGCGATCCCGAGGTATACGATCTTGAGATGGGCCATTTCAGAGGATAATGATTTGTGGTTGCCCTTGAGAGGAGAAGTTCACAGAAAAGGTCTTTGTCTACGCTGTGGGCAGGAAGGTCGTAAATTTCCGTGTGGCCCGGAGGGAGGTTGTTTATGCCAGGATTGTTGCCCGAATGATCACTCTTGGGCGCTCTACAACATTAGTGAAGAGGACAAAAGTACATACACACAGTGGTGCAATCGCATAGTGCCATCGGTGCCGGCTGACATCGATTTCTTGTATCGGCACACCGAAAGCACTTCTTGCGACTTCCCAGTGCCGGTGCCTCCATGCACTTTATGTGGGTGTGGCTCGAACTCGATCGATCATTGGTGTCAGTTCTGCCCTGTTCTGCCACTTGTTCTCAACTCGTTTTATCCGACCCATAAAGATTGGGTCCAGCCCCAATTAGGTCTTCCGCCGCAACTACAGGTTGGAGCTATCCAAGTACATGTCTTGTTCCATATGCGTAGGCTTCTGCAACAACGCAAAGCACTTGATAAGGATCCCGCTCCAGAGGCTCCCATGGACCTTGTAGCTGCAGTCAAAATAATTACGCAAGACGTATGGCAGTCCCTGCCTAAAAGTGTTACGGCAAACCTTCACCGCCCTCCTATGTCGATACAAGCACGCTGCTTCGATAGTCACCTCATTGAGGAATATCGGTTGTCACACCTGCACATTGATTCTGCGCTGTTACCCAAAAAAGGTTTGATGGTTAATAGCCCATTAACAAAAGGTGCCATTGTTGCTACCGTGCATAAGACAAGTCCGCTCCTTAAACATCTCTTCTCCCCCCCTGCCGAGTTTCCATACGCTACTGCTATGGTGAGACTCCAAGTTGTTTCCTGCGAGTGTGGGGAGAATCATATTCAGATCATTGCGGAAGAAGACTTGCCAGCCCGTGTTTTACTGACACTAAAAGCTATGCCGGATACTGATGCTGTGTTGGTTCAGTTTGATGGATCAGCTTTTAAAGCGCAACAAAAAGGTGGAGCAGGGGTGGTTGTCCTACAGGGGTCTTCCACTGGAATTCACTTTCGCAGCTTAGTAGCGGTTGCGCTCCCTAAGTGCGCTGACAATCTGGTTGCAGAGGCAGAGGCTTGTCTATCAGCCTGTTTGGAACTGGAAAGGCTGGTGTCTACATTTCGGCTTCAGAATAGGCAGATTCCTTCTCTGTACCTACAAGGCGATATTCTTCCCCTGCTTACCTTCCTTCAATTTCGAAGCAGATTACGAAAAATGGACATCATACCAATTATGCAGAAGTGTCTACGCATTCTCGCATATCTCCCCAATGTTAATAAGATTTATTTGCCGCGGGAATGTAACAAACTGGCTGATTGGGTAGCGGGACAGGCAGCCGCACATGCCAAGACAATCCAGGGGAGGGTACCTTGCCAAGTTTCTGTCCCTCCTCCCTTCAGTTTGCTACAGGAATTAGGGTTTGGTCTTTTCCCAGCTGACTTCTCCAACGAACCGCAACGGGATACGGCTGCCTACATTGAACTCCCAGTCCTCCCATGCCCACTGGCTGCTAAGGTGGTGGGCCAACACCCCCAGTGGACGACTAGATTGCAAGAATATCTGACCCATCACCGTAGCCGAGCGGCGCCTCTTCCAGTGGTATACCGCCCTACCTCATCTGATGACCGTGGTCGTCTGTATGCCATCCCTCCCAGCGCTCAACCCTTCCCCTCTGACCTGCGGACTGCCCTTTTCGGTTCCACGCATTCAGAATTTGACCTTGTGCATGCGCATTATGAAATTCTTCGTCGGTTGCATGTTCAAGCTAAACTCCCCCCTACCAAGGAACTTAGAGCGTGGCTTGAAAGACAACAGAGCAGTTTGCAGCTTCAAGACTTTCCTGACTTTGTTAAAAGATGGCCGACCCATGTTATCAACATGTCGTCGGTTGACGAGGTAGATTCTTCACTTAAAGACTATGGATATCCGCACCTGCCCCCTGCTTTGTATGACTTTGCCATGGACCTCTTTATGGCATGCCGCAGTTTGTTGGCGAACCCGCCTAACTGGGTGGGAGAAACCAGAACCAGTGTGGCTAACAGGAATGCTTCTTTTTTGTTCTTTGAAGTAATTGAGCGTCTTATCGTGAAGTGTGCTCTGGAGGTCCTGCATTCGCTAGGCTCATTGCATTCTGTACTACTCTTACACGATGGTGCTTGGATTTTCCCCCATCCTGATCCTGACCATTTGGACATCGTGGAAAGGCAGTTGCGGATTTCTTTCCCAGCCTTAGCCCCGCCTGAGGTCCAGGATTATCCCTGTTCCGATGTGACCCGTTGAAGCCCAAGTTTGATGCGCTCATTACAGAATTTCGGCATGTAGCCCCGCTGGCTCTTAAGATCTCGCAGCCTAACCTTGCAGATTTTTTTACATTCAAAGCTAGCAAGAAAAGAGTCCTCCCTCAAACATCGGAGAGGGATCTTTTGAAACAGCAGGAACGGCTGTCTAAACGAACTAAGGTCCAGGCAACAAACACGCTCAAACGGACGTGGGGAATGATGAACGGATAATTTTTGTGTTGCGGCTGTCTGTCACAGGTCGGATTGGTGAGTGATAGGGTAAGTTGATAGGCGCCTTAGAGGGTAGTGATTTGGTGCACCTTTGTCCCTCGTTTGCTCCTTGTCAGGGGGGTCTTACTATCTTGAGTGGTGGTATTGTCAAGTCTCTTTTCCTATTGGATCGTGAATACTAGTTTTGGCTCCGGCATCCACTCGGGGACAGCCCTGACTGGACGTGTAGACCTCGCTATCAGTGAGATCTTCTCCTGCCATGAAGTGCAAGCCTTGGGCTCAGCATGAAGCAGGCACAAAGAATGAGTGGTGGCAATGGACGAAATACAATGACTCCCTCAACCTGGCTTGGTTCATTGAGCAATACCCACAAGACGAACAGGAAGAACCAGTCGAGCTTACTTGGCCACATTTCTTGCTGTGGTGTAAACTGACCAGGCAAGCGTTGCTGACAGGAGACACTTTGCCGGCTGTCCCCAATGTCCCTCTCCTGTTGGATGTTATGCTGAGGAAGCGCAGACGTGCGGTTCAGAGGAACATTTTGAGGCACAAACTAAGGCAGTGTCGGCGGCAAAGGCGTGCTCGACGCAAGATGTTTGGCAAATGATAGCTTTTTCTCTATTTCTCTGGTCAGTTGGAATGAGGCTGAAACACCGAGAGCCCAGCGATGGAAAAGGTTGAAGGAAGATACCACCTGCCTGCTCATTGCTTGCGAAGCGATCTGTCGGACCCATGTCATTTGCATTTAGTGCTTATCGTGTTGGACGGTGACGTACTAATGAACCTTGTGTTTGGTTCCTGGCAAGTACTTCGGAGGTGGTATCACTGCAAATCAAGCTGTTATGTTGCGGCCATTGGCTCAGATCAAAAGGAGACTATTCGTTGCACCCCGGTGTGGGCCGAGAAGTTAATCACGTGGTTGTTCAGCCTATGCAATTCTATGCACTTCATACCGAGACTAGCAACTTAGCTACTATCTAGGTTTTCCCTTTGACCTTCAGTTGCAGTTGCCCGTGACATTTCTCTCTGCTGGGTTGTGTCTTCTTCGAAGCTACTTGGTATGGGGTTTAGCAAGCTGAAATTGGTTTTCACTACACAACACAGTTCCTTCAACACTTCGTGTTTGTCTCTAGGCTTGATCTTCGGGTACAGACCTGTTGATCTTGCTATACATGGTACCGTCGCCTGTGCGCGTAGCGGGAGCTGGCATTGAAGGTTATGCGGTGGTGTCACCCTTGGCAACATCTTGCGTGGGCTTCCAAAGCAGTTTGGATGCGATGGACTAGACAAACGACTGGAAACTACTATTGGTGGTTAAGGTTCCATCACCAGCGTGACTGTCACGGAGCTTGGAAAGGCTTTTTAAGATGGCTCAAAACCACCAGGAAGGCATTGAAGTCAGGGAGAACCATTCCAAAGCCCGGGACCATGTCAGTGAAACAAAAGAGACGACGAGCACGCAAGAGAAGGCGGAAAAGATTGCGTCTCAGAGCTGCGAAACGCCTACGAATGAGAAGATCAGCGGCGTAGGTACCTGGCAAAAGTCCGAGGCGACCTGTTCCCCATCTGTATTTCTGTACACAGTCTTTCTCTCTTTTATATGGCCGTGGGCAACACGAGTCATGTTCCCCACCACCACCTAACAGAGGGATACGGGTGGTGATGACTGGTGATGTGACGTCAATCAGCGGTGCGTCTACGAGGCAGATTCCTCACATCGACTGGAGATGCTCCCTGCAATTGGCTGGCTAATTTCACGTTCCCGGAGGCTGGGCCGTGCGGCATATGGATCTCTGTGAGGCTCAAATCCCCTACCGCGTGGCTGCGGCAGCTCTGCTGAAGACAAAAAGAAAGCGTTTCCTGGACCGTCTCATTACGCACAAAGCAGAACCATGTCACTGCCTTTCTGCATCAATAGATGGTAGTGTGTAGATTATTCTTATCTTTTCTTGGTTGACGTGTTTTCCCTACTGCGTTTGTTGCGCATGGAAGCGCTGTCATGTCCGTGAGGAATCCCGCAGACTGGCTCCTGCATTATAGTTACACTTTGCGTCACGGGGGTATCTTTGCATTGTGGCTGGAATTCCCTTGTTCAACCTTGTTAGGCCGTGGTGTATGAAGCATTTGACTCACTGTTAGTTGGATCCCCCCAATTTTCAGCTTTCGTAGGACCACGGGTACAGACCTGTCGGCCTACTGCCTAGTGTCCCATGGCGGAATGGTGGGGTTCCTGGCATTCTTGGCATTCGTGGGATGAGGCGAACCAGTGGTGGGCGGATCAATGGAAGAACAAGGATCAGGAGAGACAAGGAGGTTGGGATGGGTGGCAATATGAACAGAGCGACCCGGTTGCGGCTTCCAGCATGCCCATGGAACAAGAGCCTGAAAGAACAGAACCAGCTACACCACCACTTCAACCTTGTTATGTCTTTCGACAAGGAGACCTCGAAATCTTTGTCTTCTGGGTGGAAGTAGAACATATGTCGGCTCTCTTAGCCGCCTTCGATCCTTACACACAACCTCCCGGGAAAAAGGCTCCGGGGGTGCCTGCTGAATGTCATGTCGTCTCGTCGCTCCCGGCTGCGTTTGAAGAGTTGCAGTTTGAGATACATGGCAAACAATATCAGCTAATGGATGCTGGCAGTGTATGGATGCATCAGACTGGACTCCTGCTCTCTGCTAACAACAAACGCCTCCGAAAGAAATTAAGCACACTTCTTGCAGAAAGACTTCCCAATCGGAAGATCCGGTTTGGCGAAAAGCTCTTCGCAGCAACGGGAGAATTGAACCTGGCAGCCTACAGCTGGCCCCTCTCGCTCACTTTTGCTGATGGCTACTTCAACCATACACCAGTGAGTGACACTGAGCCAGTAGCAACTCCGGCTTCCACACCACGTGGTGAGACAGAACCAGTAGAAGAATTCTGTGCGCCGCCGCTGAGAGGCGCGTTGAAAGACTTTGTCGTCCCTGAAGGTACCAATAGTCCCAGTGCCTGGCTTGCAAGTATGAGCGTAACGGTCTTGGTGCAAATGCAGCAAGACGTGGAAGCTATCCAGAGGACAGTCCAAGCAACAGCTGAAGCGCCAGGCAAATCCGAAGTGCTAAAGAGACTGGCTTCCATGGCACAAATTTTGAACACACTAGAAGACGGACTTGCGCCGACTGACGGGAGCTCTGGAGTAGCTAGGCCTGCGGAATGCAGCACGGCCTCTGTCGGAGATGCGCCCATGGGCCCTTGAGCTTAAAAACAAAAAAATTCAGCCGATAAGGGCCAGTCAACTTGGAGTAACCACAGGAATCACCGATCTTCTGTGTCTTTTGATTGTTTCCTGAACTGATTGGTGGGGCTGAAATTGCTTCCGGATCTTCGATCATTACGTATTCTGTTTGTGTCATTCTTGGAGTACGGCCCTTGCTAGATCTTATGGCTCAAGCGATCTCTTTTAAACATTAATCATGCAGGCATAGTGTGCTGACGGTGTTGATTAGTTATGATTTCACTTGGTTGCTGAACTTTGCTCACACTTCGTAGTGTTTGCCTCACGAGCACCTAGGGCCGCTGCTCGCCTGGGCTTTGCTTACAGAAGTATTGCCTGAAAGGGATTACAGATCGTAGATCTGCTGGATTGCCATGGCTCGCACTATCTCGGGTGCCCGTTGCCTACAGTGGGAGACATTCCAGGAGCTGGAGGTGGTCTTGGCAGATGCGGATGTCACCAGGGAGCATGATGTCTCCCATTTAGTGTCTCTCCATCGCAATCATTTGGATGTTTGCTATGCCACCCTGAGGATGGTCGTCCGGTGGAGTGACTCTGGTACCCCACAGTCACTATACGTTCGGCGCTACTTCTGGCTCCATGGAGTGGACGAATGTGATAACTGTCCAGACACTTGGGGCGATTACAAGGCAGCTTCGGGTCCCCAGCCCTTAGAACGAGTCTTTTTTCAACTGGACGGCAAGCGAATCTACCCCTGGGCTGCAGGTCATGTGCTCGTGCACCTGCGAGGCGCATCGCTATCTGCCCCCACCAAGCAAAAGGCATACCGATTGGCATTCCACGTTAACTACCATGAGGCTGGTGATTTGAATGTGTCCCGTGGTGCCCTGATCAACGAGCGTGCAACATTGCGGAGCGGCAAAGGAAAATTGGGACCCAGCAATCCCGATCAGGCAGCTGCCGTACCCTCCCCGCCGCCACGGGTCCAAGTGGTACCAGAAGCAGGACAGTCGTCAAATTCCCGACTGCCAGCTACACGGAATGAGGAACGATTGGTTGCCCTGCGCAGATTTCATCTGCATTGCAAAGAGTTAGTACAGGAGAGTGCCAACTTAGCGATGACCACACCAGAGCTCATGCAGATCTCTAACATGATCACTGTTTTGCAGGACCATGTTGACCTTGCGGTGTCTCTCCACCAGCTTCAACTGGTGGCGTCGTCTCGTGGGGAAGATGTGGCGGACGCTGTTTTTGAGAGTGACGGGTGACGAATCTGTCGCACCAAGCTGAGATTCTACTTCTTCAACGGGAAAAAGTGTGCCTCAGCAATGTCAACACTTGATGCCTGTCTGGTGATTTCTTTTGCGCCTGTCTAAGTAGCGCAGAGACCGCAGTCTTTGGCTCTAGCGCCATCTGCTGTGCTTGAGTTGAGTGTGAGGGAGGGTGTGTCTTCCCTGTTTTTTTGAATTTAACTTGTTAGGGTGAACCCCTTCATGTTTGATTTTTCTGCCCCTTAGTAGCCACTGCGATCCGATTACAGGGGTTGGCGTACAGACGTCTTCCCCTCTATTATGGAGTCACCAATCCCAGAATGGCCCCAGAGGCTTGTCACGATCCTTCGATTGCTTGTGATGATGTCCTGCGAGGGCCTCCGGAAATGCGAAGAAGCTGTCCGTTTCATAGCCAAGGAACAATTGAGGGCCAGGATGGAGAGACGGAAGTATGCGACTCAGAACAGGGGAGTGCATGAGTCGTGGTATGATCACCCTGACCGGCCCCGTGCTAGGACTGGCAGATTCAGGACAGGAATCCGTAGCCCAGCAGATGCACAGTCCACAGACCGATGTGTTGGTCATTGTATTTTGTGCGGTGACTGTTGTGGTAAAACATGGATGCATCGGGAACAAAGTTGTTTGTGTCCAGCACATTGCCTGTACACGGGTGAGCTAAACCTGATGAATGAACTTGACTGAGACCCAGTGGCATGGCAGCCGAGCGAAGTCTGCTCCTCAATTGCTTTTGTGCTAGTGTGTTGGATGCGCTGGCCCCAAGCATCATAGTAGATTTATGTAGCTGAACGTGTGTTGGGTATTGGCTCAAGTTGCTGGCGCGACGTGTGTTCTTTGACTGTGGACGGACCCTCTTCCAAGTATGGCTGGGGCTGGTTGCGGTACAGACTGCTTCCTCCCCAATTACCTGATGCTATTGTCACTGGGAGTGCTGGCAGGAGTATCGTGTCGCTCTGATATTCATGATGAATCATCCCTGATGGTTCCTGGTTTTGGGCTCCCTGGACTCCTCCCGACTGGAGCACCACTGGCTTCCCTCTCTGATGAAGATTTGGATGAGACTGCTGTCATGACCTCTCAGTGGGACATGTTTGAGGAGGCTTTCCAATCATTTCGTACGGAGGGTATCCTGGAAGATCAGCATGTTTTGATTGTTACGTATGGGCTCGGGTTGGTCGATTTGGGTAGGCGTTACCGCTCCCTTCGACTGAGAGATACAGATACCATACTGCAAATGATCTATTCAATGTGGGAGGATCACGCGCACTCTAGTGTGCTCAGAGTGTATGTCATTGCACCGCAACCCCAAGAACCATTGCCTCGTCCATCTTTGGCAGTCTTGGTGGTGACGGGACACGCAGAAGCGCCGCCGTCTGGACTTGTCCCGGGGTTGGTTCATGAAGTAGATGTCCCTGTAGAGGGTGGGCCGCGCAGGCCCATTGCTCAATGGCTTCAATCTCCTCTCACCCGCTCGTCACTTTTGTTACCAGGGGGGTGGTTGGACAAGTGTGCGCCGGAGGGGCCTCGACGGTGCTTGGTGGCATGTGGGGGTGATGCGATTGCTGTTGAAGAAGTACGTTTTCTGGAACCTGGTCATCTCTGTGAAATTTATGTTGGCCGCTACCCGGACTACATAGCCAGACAGGCACCGTACTTAGTAAATGCTGAGGATCTGCATGTGGCGCTCCATACTCATTTGGCCTCTTCCAGCTTCGTACCCCCCTGCCCTGTTCGAGTAAGGCTTCATGGTGTGTCACCCTTCAATGAGCCCCTGGGAGCAGCAGACCTTTATCTCCCCTTAGAAGCACTTCGGCAGAATGACTGGATCTCTCAAGCCAGACAACAGTGGCCCTTTGATGATGCTAGTGCCTCTGTGGTATATGTCATTAGTCCACTTCAAGCACTGGACGAAAATGCAGAGGGGATCTCGCTTGATATCATTGTGTCGTATTGCTTGTTACACTCTCACGTGCCAGTGTTATTCCAGCAATCATACTGGTGTTTGGATTCTGAGAGACCGATCGTACAGTGGCTAGCCAAAGCCATTCCCCAGCGATGTTATGCGAGCCAAATCAAAGCAGGGCTATGCAACCCGCCCTTTTGGACTTACAGAAGCACTCCTACCATTGTGAGATATGCAGGACACATTTTGGATAATTGCCCTTACGAGTGGTCACCGGGGGCTCTGCTGTCTCTCGATATCGTTGCGGATTCCATTGCTATTTTTCTTGCCAACACCCTGGGGCCTGCAGTATGTCATCCTGATTTTGACTTGGAGTAAAAAGGTAATGATTACTACTTGAGGACCCCTTGTTGGCAAGTACAGGTGGGCCGCCCAGGAGTTGTTGTCTTCCGTTCCCCGCTGAAAAAGTGTGGCTGTCCGTTACCTTGTGTTCGTGTGTCTAATTGTTCGCTGAGCCCCTGTTCACCAACGTATGCTCTTCCGACACTAAGGCGTATAGGGAAGGCAAGGCTGCTGGCACGTGGTGTGTTGAGGCGGACGGAAAATAAGGATCAAGCTGCTATTTAGGCGTTACTTGCAGATGAGAAGGTAAGTAACAGTCCAATTTTTTTTGATTTGAGTTCTTTGCGGTACTGCCGTTCGCCGTTTGTAGACAGTTGACCGTGAACTGCTGAGTTTTAGTCTTGAATACTTCGCAGATTTGGGCTCGATCATTGATCTTGGCTTCGCTTACAGAAGAGTTGCCACCCACTGTCGCCTCGCTATGCAGCGTGCATCGCGTAATGGTACCTGGAGGGAGCCTGGCAGCTCAACACAGACGGCGACCAATTCGGTTGACCAGCTGAGATCCTTTGCGGAATCCAACCACTTACATGCAGATATTGTCCGCATTTTGGTAGCTCATGGACATCTTGACCCTTCCTTCGTTCGTATCTATGATTTTCCTTCGGTTCCAGGTGATGATGGCGAAGAGCCTTTGGACAGTGCCACGGAATTGGATGATGGCACAGTACTTGTCAGCTCCCATCCTCAAAAACCGATTCCTCCTTCCTCTAGAAGTACGACCAGACGAGCGCAGGACAGCCCTCCCAATGAGGGACGAGCTGAGCGTGTGGTCTATAGGTGCGGCAACGGCAAAAAGATTCATCGTAGTCACTGCCATCATATGAAGCGCACAGGAGTGGGTCCTTTTCATAAGCTGGCGTTGTGCTCCTGTGCATCCCAAATTGATTGCCCTGACACGGCTGTCTTTGTAGATACCCGTAGAGTAGTGCATTTGCTGCAGGGTTGCCCGCACTTCTCGGAGCTGGAAGACCCATCAGGACACAACAATGGTATCTGGCGTCTTAGCCATTGTAGCCAATGTCTGCTATGACAGAGAGGGCGCGAACCGAGAAAAAGTGAATGTAGGTATAGAGGATGGCTAGCAGGGTGTGAGTTCGGAGTGGAAATTGGCTCGGCTGGATAATGTGTGCAGGTAGGAGATCATGTGGGATGTACACGTTGTTGGATTTCGGTTGTAAGTCTGCACTTTTTGCACCTTTGTTTCCTGGTAGCTTCTGAGATGATTTTCAGTGCCTCTTACATCAGTCTTTCCTGGTCGCCGCATACCTTCTGGCAGGCACATGCGATAGTATTACCTCTTGCTTCCTTGCGGCTTTTGGCTCGTTCGGGGGTTGTAGAGGTTTGCTTACAGAAGTATTCCTCTGTAGTGGCTCTGAGGGTGGAGTGTGCTTACAGAAGTACTCTCCCTTTGCTTGGCGTGTCCTGATGTTGGGAAATCGCGGCAACCACAACAATGAGGTGACTGGCCCCTGGATCAATATCGCCCAGTGGCATGAACGACCACCGAAGGAGCTCACTGACCACCTTCTCGCTGAGCTGAGGGCGATGGACTCGAAATGCTCAGTGTTGACCACCCCCTTTGGTCTCGACTGTGGAGGCAGACCTTACCAAGTACGGCAGGCTGACATACTCAGGAAATCAGGTGAAGAAGATGCTGCGCCAAAGGGGTATACAGGTGCAGTGGGTGGTGGAGAAGTTGACTATGTCAGGATAGTCCAGCGCCTCCTTGAGAACAGGGATGCTTTCCTTCAGAACGACACAGTTTACCTCATTGTTGACAGTCGACTACCAGATCAAGTAGATTATTGGCACTCATTTCGGCCCTGGTGGAGCTCTAGACGAAAATTGGTGGGACCGATGAGGGAAAAAACTGACCTGGTATGGTACCACCTGGACATTGCCTCAGGGCTGGACCAGATCCCATACATTTGGGCTGGTACCTTCGTGCTCGAGACGGCTAGGTTTCTGTTCCCTCGCGCCCACCTGGTCTTGATTGATACTGACTGTGTCCCTGTGACGCTTTTCGAAGTGTGTGACCTGGTCCATCTAGCTGAGGCTATCCCTACGCCTTCGGCCCTTGCCAGTGGTTCCCAAGGGGCTGTCCCTGGCATGTTGTTAGTCAGCGAGCATTCGATGGACCTCAATGCTGGGTTGGTCGTCTCGATCAGCGAACCTGCAAGGGTCGGTCCTGACCTGTCATGCAGTGCCGCACAATTGGCCGAAGCTAGACTGCAATCGGAGCGCGGCTTTTTGCATACAAGCCATCCAGAAGAAGATCCGACCACGTTGCTCAAAAGTGGACTGATGAACACACCTTTGTTAGGAGTCAGGTACCGAACCTCGCTGGATATATGCCATGCATGGTCATTGCTGGGGAGGTTCCTGTGTGCCTTATGTTGGCCGTTGCCAGTAGGATGGTCGCTAGGACAACAATGGCCACGACAATCCAGTGATGAGACCCTGCACTCGCAGGCCAGATCCAGAGACCCCTCCTACATCGAGTGGGCAAGGGTTACCTTTGAGCAGGGCGCATTGTCAGTTTTGCCCAACATAGGTGGAGATCGTTCTGTGCTTACCCTGCCGGGTCAATGGTTGTTCCAGTCCAATGCCATCTCAACACGTACCATCCGACCAGCAATTTACCATAGTTATGGTAAGGCAAAGACCTTGGCCCACGGGTCACTTAAATTCCTAGTAGACCAAGGATGGGAAACAGTGGTTGCAGCCCTGTCAGGTGTGGAGGCATTTCATGCCATGTGGCATCAGTCTGGCTGGAAAGCAATGTCAGGTGTCACCTGGTTCGGAGATAGTCAGTCATTTACATTGCCAGAAGGCCATCGTAATCTCTTGCTATGCGCATGGGCCTTTCGCAGCCCGCCGCCGCATTCATTGTTTGTTGACTCAAGCGGAGAGCCTCGACTGTTACCGTGGTCACTGGCTAAGCAGCCACTACTGGGCAAGCCGGAGTTTCCGGACGCAGTTGACCCACTGAGTAGTCAGTCGCCTGATGTGATGGTTGAATCCCCTACAGAAGCGGAGTCATCCCCTGACGCACCCATGTCTATCAGCAGTGCGCACACCAGTTCCTCAAGTTCTATGGAAGTGAAGTGCATTTCGTCCAGTGGGCAGACTGGACTTCCCCCCTTGTGGGAAGCAACCCACATCGAGTCCCCTGCACAAATAGCCCCGCTGAGAGACACGCTCGTCTCGTGTCGTGAGGAGCTCAGCGATCTTATAGCTGTGCACACCCAAACTGAGTTTCAGGTTCCACAGGATCGTATTACGATTGATTGTCCAGGGTTGGGCGGCGGAGCGCTAGGACTCCACGAACCACCTGACCTTACTCTGATGACTCCCCGACTGGGCAAAGGCTACAAACTCTATGGACCGTCTTTGGCACCCGAAGACAAGTATGCTCAGGACTGTCTTACGGGTCGTGGCTACATCATGGCTGTCCACAATCTTGCGCAGCTGTTTCTTACGGGTAGTGATTATGCCCCTGCCATCTGGGAAAAGGTAACCGGGATCAAGGCTGGCACGGTCATACATCGGTCACTTCTGGTGGCCAGGCACGCTAAACGCCTGCCAGCGCACCGTCTGCCTCCCCATCCACAGTTTGTCACTGCGGTTTGCTTCAAACTTTTACAATTGCATCCGGCCGCCCCACATGTCTTCCTTAGGATAATGAAGATGTGCGCCAGAGTGCCTGCATGCTTGCCGGTCCCACTGCGCATTCGAGGTTTTAGCGCAGGGAGCTACACTGGGGCTGTTGTTGCCCTGTGTGCGCATGCCCTGTCTTCCATCTATCAGCTTGATGTGGTGCTAGGTGCAGTCGCAATGTCTCCCCAAACATTCCTCGGATTGTGTAACCTAGCAGCACTTAAGAAAAGCAATGGAGAATCTGCCCACCGGATTGCGTTGATTCACCTGCAATACGACTCTCTTTGCCGGTGGACCCCTGACTTGTGGGCTGACGTAATAGGCAGCAAGCTGTGTGTTTCATTCATTGAAGGCAAAAGCTCATGGGCAGGAACTGACCAGCACTACTATTCGCACCTTCTGGCCGTACGCCTGGCACCAGGACGAAGGTCCATCACTTCGATGCAGACTGACATGGTGGAGTCACGGCCTCTCAAGTTGCAATTGCAGGTTCCTCTCAGATTGACCTGCTGGCTGCGAAGTACCACACGATTCCCGCTGACAACTGTCATTGAGTACCTTGGCTCTTCGGTTACAGAACTATGCAAGGTCTGTAATGAACTAGGCATTGCAGCCCCCTCCACAGAGGAAGAGGCAAAAGCGACACTGCTCAACACCTTTGCCATTAAACTGGCACGTGACAATGACAACACCTTGGCTCCAGTAGAGGATTGGCTCACTAAAATTGCTCGTGCCCTGCTGGATCCGTTGCCTTTGCGAGAGCTGATAGTCCTCCTGCATGCATTTATCCCACAGGTTGGCGCCAGTCGCTACAATAGAGATGCTGTCCATGCTAAGAGAAGTGCCGCCAATTCATGTCCCAAGATTAGTATCAAACCAGTGGCCAAAGGACATTTTGGGCTTCATGAGTTTCAGATTCAAAATCATAGCCCGTCAACCCCTCTGGGGCTTTGGGTACCCTTGGAGTGTGAAGATAGCAATGTGGTCAGCTATGCAGAATGGTACGAGTACGACTGTCGGCAAATAGACATAGGCATTGATTGGGGTGATGTCTGCATATTTCATGTGCAGAGGAAAGCTGACTCAGCGGACACTGGTCGAGATACCATGGAAGAGGCGGGGAGCGCTTTGCCTACAGAGGAATTGTGCTCGCCCAGGCCCAACTCGGTCAGCTTTGTTTTTGCAGGGGTGTTGACAGATATTGATAGACCCTCTAGTTCATATGATGAGTGGAAACGTGCCAAACTGCGACGAGCCACCCTCACCCATCTCCCTGGCGCAGAAGGACTGATCAAGAGATCCAATCTTGAGGACTTCCTGCAGGATGCACGCATTGGCTTGCCTGATGAGTTAGAGCAGCTTGAGCTGCGAGAATGCCCTGCCACCTATAGGCTGCAGGATTTGTTTCGACTGGGTTCCACAGTGAGTGGCTCTCAACTGTTGAAAGTTGCAAAGCTAGCTCCACAGCATAAGCCGGTCGTCCTAGGCATTCCCTCGCAGCTGTCTACGTCTCCGTACGTTAACCACAAGCATGGTGAATTATTGGAGAGCCTCCGACTCCTGCTCAATATGCTCACCTACTCAATATGCTAATCACCAGAAATCCCCCCAGAGAGTTGGACCAGCATCGCGCATTCTGCACCCAGATCATGAACGAGGCGGATAGAGACAGTGGACATCTTATCGTACTAGCAGTGAGCCTGGTAGTAAGCCTCCTGACGGGACGAGGTACTCTGCTTGTGGAAGGACTCTTTGGTGCTGGCAAGACCACATCAGTGGTTTTCCTTCT
>VSDK01013793.1:181471-221612 GCA_009767595.1 Symbiodinium kawagutii
GAACCAGACAGAGGACTGCAGCCTAGTGCAACGAAGAGGCAGGTGGTTGTCATACAAAGTGATGACTATTTATCTTCAGGAAGTTGCCGTCGCCACTGCAGTTCCACGTTTCCCACTTGAGGTCCAGAAGAAGATTCAGAATTTGTGTTCTGCTTTTCCTGAGCTTTTGGAGGAAGCTCTCACTTTTATCGACTGGCAAATCCCCTTTTCAACTTGGTATTTGCTTTTCAGTCGAAAGGCCTTCGCATTTTGAACTTGGGAAAGGTGGGAGGTGATGCATGTCAATGCAACCTGTAAAGCTCGGTTGCAAACAAACGCCAGCTTGCCGTGACAGAAAGTATCAGAGCTGCTTGACCATAAGCAGCATGAGGATGAATGAACGTTCTCAAGACTCCCCCCCAGGTCCCTCCACTGTCTTGTGTGAAGGCCTTGCATGTCAATGCGACCTGTAAAGCTCGGTTGCAAACAAACACCAGCTTGCCGTGACAGAAAGTATGAGAGCTGCTTGAATAGAAACTGTAAAGGACAAGTCAGTTTTAACACTATCAGAAGTAAGAACCATCAGATATACAGCATCAATCAGACCAAATATGCTTTAAGTAATTATGATAATAAACGATACTGGCTTAATGATTTTGAGAGTTTGCCTTATGGACATTATGCCATCAAATATCTACATAACGAAAAGATGATTTAAGATATATGGATATAAATTCAACAAGTCAAAAACTATGTCAAAGAATGGCAAGACATAGAAGAACTTTTAATTTGTTTCTAAGCAATCCAACTCCCCACAAACAGCATCCGAACTCAATGAAATCGTTTGATGAGTTCGGTCTTGAAAACTGCAAACTAATTCTTATTGCAGAATACCCATGCCAAACAGACAGCAGCTCGAAAAGAGAGAAGGTCAATATATTGAAAATGATAAGAACTATCTTAGCAAATGTATTGTTGGTCGGACCTGAATAGAATATTCTGATGCCACAGGAGAGCATCACCTTGAAGAAACGAAAGGACGCCAAATATTCAAATAGAGAATTTGGAAAAATACAAAGAAAAAGACAAACAGCACCATGAGAACAAAAGACAAAATACAAGAAAGAAGAACAGGTACGAATCAACCAATAGTAATTCATGCCTATTATATCTTTTGCTCATTCCATCTAGTTTATAGTATCTATTATTCATCATATCGCGACCAACTAGTATTACCTTATACTTTCTTTCACTCCACTGACTTCTAGTTTCTTTCCGTGATACATAGTTGCCCTTTCCTTTATCAAATATTTTAACATAATCTCCTTCGCTTATGTTTGGATATTTTCTGTTGTGCTTTTCTTTCAGTATCAGATTTGTTCTGACCTGAATTACGTTATCAAGATTGCGCGCATTATTTGGCGTTGTCTTGGTGCTACTGTGGATTTGGTTGTTGTATCTGTTCAATGAGGGCTTCAGCACTTCCACCCATGTTTTGGTTTTGTAATGCCTCAATCTGTCCCCAATCATTTTTTTGACCGTGCGTATCATCCTTTCTGCCTGATTCGCGTGCGTCTTTGTTATTACGCGCGTTATACCTTCCTCCTTAAAGAATGTTTGCAGCTTCTTGCTGTTCAACGCTCCTTCGTCGTCGCTGTAAATGGACAAAGGCTGACCCAATACCTTGAAACACTCCATGACTGCTTTATAAACGTCATCGCCATCTTTATTCTCGATAGGGACTATGTGACATTTTTTGCTGAATATATCTATGCAAACTAAACCATATCTTAGTTGATTTCTGATTTCAGAACCTACGTCTCGCAACAGACTGGTGACATCCATCAGGTCAATTTGGAATTCATATTTCGGAAACGGAGCAGTGTAAGAGTTGTAGTTCTTGTAGTTTCTTGTTTGCTTGTTCGGTTGAGCCCTCATCCATGCAGATACCATATCCAAAGTTATGCCTCCATCGACTTTCGTCGCCTTCTCGTATAAAAAAGTTATGCTTCCATCGACTTTCGTCGCCTTCTCGTATAAATCCCTCACCGAACCGAAGCCGTCCTCCACGTCGTAGTAAAGTCTTTCCAATACCTTTTCTTTTTCCAATCTTGTCATTGAAAATACTTAGATTATAATTTTATGATATTTTCTTGCATCATAAAATCATAATGAACTTACACCAAGAACCTCTGGCACTTCTTCGTTTTCTTGTGCTTTGCCATGTTTGACTTGCAGCTCACGGCAGAACCGCATATATCGCACACGCACGGTTGTTTCGTTTTTTCTTGGTAATATCTTTGGAAATACGTTTCGTCGTTCGGTTTTCTGTTGTAGTATCCGTCGTGTTGTTTTCTCCACTCAGCACTTCTAGCTCTTTTACCAGATGAACTTGTTTTAGCACCTTCTTCAAATGAAGAAGACGTTTCGCTGTCAGTCAGTTCTTTGTTTCCAAAACTGTTCCAAATCAAGTCAAAAGTCTGATTAGACATTGACATTTCAACTCCACTACTTACAAAGTAACAAGGCATTGTGTATATATAGTTAGTTATATATCTTAACATTTGTTTAAGTATGTATTCTTTATCCTCAATAAGAACTATGTATATCAGTTTGTGCTTGTTGCATCTCATACAAGTCCCTAACACAAACGCCAAAACAATTTCGACATCAAAGTTGATAGGTTTGAGCCATTTACCCTTCCAACTTCCCACCGGTTGACATCCTTTTTAGAGACGCCCACCTTTAAATCCCTGAATCCAAACCCAAACATGCTTGGTGTTCAAAACAGTGAGACTTGAGCTTTGTCGCAAGCCAATCCAAAAACCAAACCAATTTCCCCCAAATCGTTCCAGTCTTTACCAAAAACGGAGCCTGTCTTTCCAAAAGCGGATTTCCCCAAAATCGGTAATGGATTTCCACAAAGTCGGTGGCTCATTTCCCCAAAATCGGTGACGGATTTTTCCAAAGTCAGTGGCAGATTTTCCAAAAATCGGTGGGTGGTGTTCCCAAAGTCGGTGCCAGATTTTCCAAAAATCGGTGGCTGGTGTTCCCAAAGTCGGTGGCTCATTTTCCCAAAGTCGGTGACTCATTTTCCCAAAGTCGGTGCCGGATTTCCCCGTTTGCCCAAATATGTTTGCATGGAACTTGGATGAAAGAATTGATTGCATCCTCGCCCATAATCCTTCTTCTCAGAGCTGGAATTTCAAATGCACGTAGAGGCTTGCAACTTGAGCAGCACAACCATCAGTGAACTATTATTATATATAATGTGTAGAATTTGGTGCCATGCGCACATGTCAGAATAGTTTGTGCAAAACCCGGGCCATGGCAAACCGCGGCTCCAAGCTCTTTGCATTGGCCTTGTCCATTCTGGTGGCTAGGTCTTTTGTTGCTCTGGTTGAGAGACCGCGAGTGACCCAAACTAACAGGCATAAGTCTCCAAGCAGAACCACGAGGACAGCATTTGACCCTGCGAAAGTGGTACAATATCTCGAGCCATTCGTCCCTGTGATTGGGATAACACTGAAGGACGTTTGGCAGGGAACTCTGGATGCAAACAACAACCTTGGCTTGATTTCGAAGCAGACAGCTTTGGTGGACATCAAGGAGGCCCAAGCGCACACAGAATGCCTTGCGCAGACCTTGGTGAAGAGCGCCTGTACATCAGAAAAAGCCCGCAACATTTTCCTGCCGAACGTCTCATTGCCACTCATCCCCGTGAATGGCACAGAGTTTCAGCATTTGGTGACGAGTGTGCTATCGGATGCGACCTTGACCGGGGTCTCTGCGATTCATGCTGAACCCGGCACGGGCAAGTCCGTTGCGGTAGCTTTAGGCATGCTGACGTGGGCAAAACACAACCCAAAATGCATCACTGTTTTGGTCGGGCAAAGTTTGGACAACCTCAAGGATTTTTTTAACGTAAATGAGATGAGATTTCTGCCAGCTGTTGCACAAAACCTTTTTCCAATCTTGTCCGATAAGGGAGTTCGCTTGCAATTGGTTCTTGACAACATCTTTGACAAGGAACTCGGTGAGGATGGGAAGATGTTGATGAGCCTTGCCCGCGCCGCCTTCAAATATGGACAAGTTGTGGTCGTCACGCAGTCGCGTGAAATCGCTGAGGCAGTTGGTTCGCTGAATGGGGCACGAACACGTGTATCGCCACGGCAGAAGTGCAATGTCAGCGAGTACAGATGGGATGAGACGCAGGCATCCAAACTCCTCCTGAATTTGAACGCAACTGCAAAGCTGAAGATGCAGTCACCAAGGAGTACTCCTCACACGGGAACTAAGGAGTCCGAGGACATCCAGAGAGCCTTAAATGAAACCCTCGAAGAGTTCAAGCAGGATGAGGCTTGGGTGCAGGAGCGTTTGGAAGGGGCAAGGATGCCTGACGGTGGATGGAAGCCAGTGGATATCGAGCAATTTCTGCTTTCGGGAATCAAACCAGTCTTAGTCCCACCTGTTGCAGGCGGGGACTGTGGGGAAAGGGCTGGCTTGGAAAAACATCACGTTGAGAGTGTGAGAAAGCATTCTACTTGCAGACGAGCAGTTTTTTTTTGTAAACTTCTGTTTTCTTTCCCGCTTCGTCGCAAATGCTCCTTGATATACACAATAGCTGACCAAAGATAGCAAAGTAAGACTTCGCAAAGTAGACGCAGGGAGTCATCTTCATGCCCTGCAAGGTACAACCTCTCCAACCCAGACCAAAGCCGTTTGGGTGAGGCAACTGCAGAAGGACTGACAAGAGTTGCACAGACTTGAACACAGTTCATCTTAAGAATTCCTTTGGTAAACGCTCGTTCTTGGTTTAGGAAAATCGATTCTGAATGCTCCCCTCCCCAAGTTCAAAATTTCTGCAAGTGAAAAAGAAAGATAGAACAGGTTTGATTGAGCTTTTGTTGTTCACAATATAGGCTGAGGGTGTTCACGCGATGCTGATTGTGGGCAAGTCCGCTTGCCAAACAAAAGCACTGTCATGTTTTGTTTTTTGTAGAGTTCAGGACTTTTAGGGAGAAGATTGCAGGGTTGTTCATTCCTCAGGGTTTGTTGAATGATATATTCCAATCATCTTCCTCAATTTGATAGAGAGGATTTAAACTAAGACTTTGTATGTTTGCTGCCATGCCCTCCTTCCTTTGCTGTGCCCTGTTGTCAGGTGTAGGAAGAACTTTTGTTGACGAAAAGCCATGCCCCAAACTAAAAGCGTGATTAAGGGTAAGTCCGCTGTGCAAGACAATACACTGTCGTGCTATGAACTTGGTGGGGTTCAGGACTCTTGGGGGAAGATTGCAGGGTTTTTCATTCATCAGTATTTGTTAAAAGATGTAATCCAAACATCGTCCTTAATTTGATAGAGAAGATTTAGACTAAAGACTTTGTCTGATTTTCCGCCATGCCCATGTTCCTCTGCTATGTCCTTTTGACTGTTCCACCTCAACATCTCACCTTTTGAGTGACACAGCGAGTGTTGAACAAGCAGCCTTGTCATCCCCGTATGTTCCTTTCATGTGTTGCTTTGCATGGTTCGTGTGCTAAAACCGGTCTGGATTGATCATGTTGATAAAGGTAGGGTTGTGTTCCATCATTTCTCCCACTCAAGCGTCAAAAGCATTGTTATATGCAAGAGCCACTGCAACAGTTGATGCCATTCTTCCCTTCGAAGTTCCTCTGACTAGTCTTAGGTTAAAACACAAGTGGTTGGTTCAGCCGAAACTTCATCAAGAGGTTTCTTTTTGGCATCCTTTGCCTTGTCACGTTTTGTTTCAGCACGGTTGGGGAGATTACATGTTTTTTTTATTTGGATGTCTTCATATTCAACTTTGAAAGAACTTAGACACAAGATGTTGTTTCTCTGCCTTTTGCTTGTTCCTTTGCCATGTTCTTTTGAGGGAAGTAAATGTTTTATGCGTAAAACATTGGCATATTTATTTTTCAGGATTTGATGAATGTTATCTTCCCAACATCTTCCTCAATTTGATAGAGGATTTAGACTAAAGACTTTGTATGTTGTTTTGCCATGCCCTTGTTCCTTTGCTATGCCCTTTGGAAAGTAAATGCCATTAGCGCATGGTTGGACAGGGTTGAGTTTGAATGTCTCGGCTGCTGATTGTAGGACGACAGTAGTGGCTTCGAGTTCGTCGGCAATGCCTTCAAAATCACTGGAGCGGTTGCTGACATCGATGATTTAAAGAAGGTGCTGACCTCAAACGGAATTTCTTTCATCTTGTTTTGTGGAGAGAAATCACACATGTAAAGCAGAGCGTCCGCATCTACAACACGTGCTGCGAGTTCATGATTTTCTGTTCAAGTGCAGTGCAGTGCCTTCGTTAACATAGAGCAGACAAACCAAGTAGCGAGTGATGAAAACCAGAACATGATTTGAGATTAATTGAAAGCTTGTTTTGCTCTGAGGCAATTGAAAAGGAGATGAAACTGTCCATCGCAGCTCCTTTGATTGAAATATTCAGCCAACAGGACGCGCCGTTGTTTGTGCCAGCAATTTCTTTTGCTAGTTGCAGTTGCGTGGAGGATCTGCCAGTTTGTGTTTGGTGAGTTCTTTCTAGTTTGAATGCCTTCTCCGCAGGACGGCAACTGGAGCAAGGAAGACGAAGAAGCTTCCATTGAACGCGGTGGCTCCAAGTCCTCCCCTCAGTAGAACGTGTTAATACTTGTGACGAGTGCCTTGTTGAAGTGCGGGGGTCAGTTCGGGTCAATCAATCATCCAGGTCGGACTGCTATGGATACCGGATTCCATAGAGGCTGGCTTGTGAGCAACGTGTGGCAGTGTGGCAATGTTTTTCTTTCTCCATGGTTCTTCTTGAAACAGTTTTGCTTTGAGGCTCTTGGCGACCTGACTGTGAGTATTGGACAATTTCACCATCAAATTCTGACTTTCTTTTCGTCCATGCATGTGCGTCTTCTCCATTGTAAGATGAGTATATGTAATATGTTTTGTTGTGGCAAGCTTTGCGCTTTGGTTTTGTGATTGTGTGATTTTACTTTCCATTCCTTTAAGGGATACTGGTATAAACATTCATATTAAACTGGAAAAAAACGAGCTGGAGAGGCAACTTGCCACAAACAATCGGTGAGTAGCTGGTAATCGGTGAGCAGCTGGTACAGAAGCCGCAGAGCTGTTCAGCGCAGAGTTTCACCCAAACGTGGCAATAAACACGGAAAATGGAGTGACAAAAATTCATTGAAGTGGTGATTGGTTTGAGGGATGGATTTGCGCATGCAAGCGCCGTTGTTTTGACTTTTGCCTGTGTGACATGACAAGATGGGAAATGGAAAATCGAAGGAAAATCGACGGAAAATCTGGAGAAAATTTGTGGCGGGCGGTTCTTCTTTCTGGTATTCGCATCATTTTGGACTGTGCGTGCTTATCCTAAATTGTAGCAACAACAGAAAATACGTTTTAGGAGAAGACTGGACAAAAATGGCTCCGGTTTTGGGCAATAAATTGGTTCGGTTTGAGGGGAAAATCAGGCACCGACTTTGGGGAAATCTGTCACCGACTTTGGGGAAATCTGTCACCGACTTTGGGGAAATGAGCCACCGGCGTTGGGGAAATGAGCCACCGACTTTGGGAAAATGAGCCACCGACTTTGGGAAAATGAGCCACCGACTTGGGAAAATGAGCCACCGACTTTGGGAAAATGAGCCACCGACTTTGGGAAAATGAGCCACCGACTTTGGGGAAATGAACCGCCGACTTTGGGAAAAATCTGCTACCGATTTGAGGGAAATCTGCCACCGGTTTTGGGAAATCCCGCCTCCGACTTTTGGGAAAATCCCACCGATTTGGGGGAAATGAGCCACCGACTTTGGGAAAAATCTGTTACCGATTTGGGGGAAATCTGCCGCCGGTTTTGGGAAATCCCCCCTCCGACTTTGGGAAAATCCGTCACCGACCTTGGGGAAATCTGTTACCGACTTTGGGGAAATGAGCCACCGACTTTGTGGAAATCCATTACCGATTTTGGGGAAATCCGCTTTTGGAAAAACAGGCTCCGTTTTTGGTAAAGACTCGCTCGATTTGGGGGAAATTGGTTTGGTTTTTGGATTGGCTTGCGACAAAGCTCAAGTCTCACTGTTTTGAACACCAAGCATGTTTGGGTTTGGATTCAGGGATTTAAAGGTGGGTGTCTCTAAAAAGGATGTCAACCGGTGGGAAGTTGGAAGGGTAAATGGCTCAAACTTATCAACTTTGATGTCGAAATTGTTTTGGCGTTTGTGTTAGGGACTTGTATGAGATGCAACAAGCACAAACTGATATACATAGTTCTTATTGAAGATAAAGAATACATACTTAAACAAATGTTAAGATATATAACTAACTATATATACACAATGCCTTGTTACTTTGTAAGTAGTGGAGTTGAAATGTCAATGTCTAATCAGACTTTTGACTTGATTTGGAACAGTTTTGGAAACAAAGAACTGACTGACAGCGAAACGTCTTCTTCATTTGAAGAAGGTGCTAAAACAAGTTCATCTGGTAAAAGAGCTAGAAGTGCTGAGTGGAGAAAACAACACGACGGATACTACAACAGAAAACCGAACGACGAAACGTATTTCCAAAGATATTACCAAGAAAAAACGAAACAACCGTGCGTGTGCGATATATGCGGTTCTGCCGTGAGCTGCAAGTCAAACTTGGCAAAGCACAAGAAAACGAAGAAGTGCCAGAGGTTCTTGGTGTAATTTCATTATGATTTTATGATGCAAGAAAATATCATAAAATCATAATCTAAGTATTTTCAATGACAAGATTGGAAAAAGAAAAGGTATTGGAAAGAATATACTACGACGTGGAGGACGGCTTCGGTTCGGTGAGGGATTTATACGAGAAGGCGAAGAAAGTCGATGGAGGCATAACTTTGGATATGGTATCTGCATGGATGAGGGCTCAACCGAACAAGCAAACAAGAAACTACAAGAACTACAACTCTTACACTGCTCCGTTTCCCAAGTATGAGTTTCAAATTGACTTGATGGATGTCACCAGTCTGTTGCGAGACGTGGGTTCTGAAATCAAAAGTCAACTAAGATATGGTTTAGTTTGCATAGACATATTCAGCAAAAAATGTCACATAGTCCCTATCGAGAATAAAGACGGTGAGGACGTTTACAAAGCAGTCATGGAGTGTTTTAAGGCATTAGGTCAGCCTTTGTCGATTTACAGCGACGACGAAGGAGCGTTGAACAGCAAGAAGCTGCAAACGTTTTTAAAGGAGGAAGGTATAACGCACGTAATAACAAAGACTTCTTCTTTCTTGTATTTTGTCTTTTGTTCTCATGGTGCTGTTTGTCTTTTTCTTTGTATTTTTCCAAATTCTCTATTTGAATATTTGGCGTCCTTTCGTTTCTTCAAGGTGATGCTCTCCTGTGGCATCAGAATATTCTATTCAGGTCCGACCAACAATACATTTGCTAAGATAGTTCTTATCATTTTCAATATATTGACCTTCTCTCTTTTCGAGTTGCTGTCTGTTTGGCATGGGTATTCTGCAATAAGAATTAGTTTGCAGTTTTCAAGACCGAACTCATCAAACGATTTCATTGAGTTCGGATGCTGTTTGTGGGGAGTTGTATTGTTTAGAAACAAAATTAAAAGCTCTTCTATGTCTTGCCATTCTTTGACATAGTTTTTGACTTGTTGAATTTATATCCATATATCTTAAATCATCTTTTCGTTATGTAGATATTTGATGGCATAATGTCCATAAGGCAAACTCTCAAAATCATTAAGCCAGTATCGTTTATTATCATAATTACTTAAAGCATATTTGGTCTGATTGATGCTGTATATCTGATGGTTCTTACTTCTGATAGTGTTAAAACTGACTTGTTCTTTACAGTTTCTATTCAATGTTTCTTCATAAGTTTTGTAACTTAATTGATTGCTCACTTTATGCTTGACTACTCCTTTACTTTTCTTGTGTTCTTTCTCATCACCATATACTTTATAGCAATATGCTTTTGGTTTTAATCCTATAAAGTGAGTAATTATTTTACTGTTCATTTCATCCTTGAATTTTCCTAGTACCTTCTTATTTGTTTTATCATGGTTTGGATGCTCTGGTGGATAATCACTAAAATCCATGTATTCATTAATCTCCTTAAAATCTTCATATAAGTCATCAGTATCAACTTTGAATACATAGCTATCAGTGTCAGTATATACCAACTTAATTCTATTATCATATTTGGGTTTCAAAATATCATAGTAAAACGAATACATGTGAATTTTAGAATAATCTAAAATAGACATACCCATATAGATAGGTTTGTTTAGTTCTACTGTGTGTTTATCTTTTTCGACAATTACAAGGTCTTCATTTATGATGTACCTGTGCTTGAATAGCGGTTTATTTACCAGTTTTTGGAAGCGTTCAGGCGTGTTGACTAACTCATAATCACCATGCTTTCTTACATTTTCCATGGTCTTGCCGTATACGCTGTTATTCATTAATTTAAACAAATCTTTTTCAAAATCATTTTTGGCATTCTTTCTCTTTTCGGTGTTGAATTCAATGAATGGTTGTAAGAAGTTTGCTTGTTTAAAACTTATTGCCCTATGGACTTTTCTAAGACTTAATCCATGTTGTAAATAGAACTTCAATGCTGATATATGTAAAACATACTTCTTTTTATCCATCACATTTAAGACTAATTTATTTGACTTTTCATCACTAGCATCTTTTCCATAATAGTATTTGTGTATATCCTTTTGGACTTGTGAAAGCATATTCTCACTGATACTCATGATTTCAGGTGCTAATGGATAGTCTTTATGTAAATCATGAAGTTCCTTTGGATAATCTAAATCAACTTCTAGTATGTATCCTATGTCATCATCATCACTATATTTCATTACCCTTTTTTCATCCATTCTGCCGTAATACCATTTAAAATCATCATAGGGCAGTTTCTTACACATTGCTAATCCATAAAGATTATTAGCATCTAAATAACTAATGTATGATGAAGGTTTAGATTTATCAAAATCTTCATTCATGTATTTGTTGTTTGCTTCTATTTTCTTGAAGGAGCACTGTGTCATTCCTCCCCTTAATCCATTTTCAATCATCTCATACATTTCTTTTATGTGGATTGGTTGAAGTCTAACTCCTGTCAGTGATAAAAAGGCATTCCAAGAATAATTAGGTAAAGTCAGATAGTATGCTGGGTCTAATCCGTAATAGTTCAAGCACATATCCCTAAAATTTTCAAAAACATCGGTTAGTAAATATACATCGGTCATCAAATACAAATCATGATATTCACCAAGATTTTTTATGTTAAAATGTTTCCATACAATATTTGCTCTGGCATAGTCTTTGTCAGTTATGTTTTCTTCATATAATTGACTGTAAAAGTCTTCTTTCTTTGGTAGTTTTGTTTCATTAAATCTATCCCAAGAATTCATGTAGTCGTATGGCTATACTCCCTTATCAGTCAGCAAATTCAAATCAGTTTTGGATTTAACACATGGGTTAGTGATTGTATATCTAAAATGAGTGTCCCAATCTTTGATCTTTTCATTTCCTTCATACTTATTAGTCTAACTAACTTATCCAATGAAGCAGTTAAGAAAGCGAAACTGTCTTTAAACTGACAAGCGCCAAATGAAAAGGTTATGTTTTTTTTCGCTGTTTTGTGCTATTACATCTATTCTTTTGTTTTGGTTTAGTTCTATGTTTAGTTCATTTGCTTTTGCTATGATTAAGTGAGCGTCGTAGTTTTTAAGATTATGAAAGAAGATAGGGATTTTAAAAGACTTAAATGAAAAATCCAGATTACATTTTACATGCGCTGCGCCTCTGTATTTTCCAGTGAAGTGGCAGTGGTCTCTAACTTGTTCATCATCAGGTTGGAATTTCTTACCGCAGATGGAGCAGTTGGTGGCGTTTCTAAATTCTATCTTCTGTTCATAAGTTAATTCATCCATTGGTTTATTCATACTCATTTTTTCAAATATCTGTGTCTTAATTTCGCTCAGTTTTTCAACAAAATGTTTCATACAATCCTCACCTCTGTATAAGTATGGTTGGCAAGTATAATCAATCCTGCTTACTACATTTAACATATAACCGCACGGTTTATGTTCCTGATACGCGCCTTTTATTCCATTGTTAGAGTTAGTTGTTAGACATTCAAAATCACCATAGATTACAAAAGGACAAGGCAATTTAGTATTATGTTTTTCAAATTCTATATAGGTGTCTTTATCAGGCATCTTTGTTTGTTGTCCTTCTGATGCCATACATCCTTTTTCAAGATGGTTCTTGTATGCCTTTTCTGATTGAAAGGGATTTAAGCAATGGTGGCAGTAAAACTTTTTATTTGTGTTGCTACTGCCCTGACAGTTTAATAATCTACATTTGTTTTTAACTAATACGTAGTGATACTTATTGTTTTCATCATAGATTTTTAGTAAATCAATTTCGTATTTAGCATTTCTATTTTTAGTGCCTCTATGCAATATAATCTTATTATCATTTAAACAGTCATCAGGTTCAAATACATTGATTGAAACTGATTTATTGTTTTCTTCAAATCTGTCTATGTCCCTATGACCTGTTGGAAAATTTACACCATCCCAGTTCAAAATATCATCTTTCAATTTATTGTAGTGGAACATTTCCTCTGGGTGATGTTTGCTTATTTTGTCATAGACTATGGATTGAATACAATATTTGAAGCATTTTTGGTCTTCATTTTTAATGTTGATACATGCCTTCTTTAACTTAATCCATTCTGGTAATTCTATGTATCTCCCTGCTCTTGTTGGGTCATATTTGTCATAATGAATGGTTATTGATACAATCTTTTTGAAGCGTAAATTGGATGCTGATGCTTCTAAATTTTGTATCTGTAATAAGATTTGTTTGACACTGTCTTCTAATGCTTGTGTCAGTTCATCTTCATTACTGATGTTAAAGCGAGTTGATGGTAAAGCATATACAAGTTCCTGACTGCCAATTTCATTACCTCCATCATCATATTCAGGTTTTCGAATCATCCTTCCGTTCTTATGTTAAGTTTCATACTTCTATTCTTTTTCAAAAACTCTAATAGTCTTGTTTTTTGGTGAGCAATCATTTCCCATCCTCTTTCTCCTTCATAGTGTTTATTTTCTAAAACTATTGAATTTGCATATCTTCTAAATGCTGATTGAATGTCCCTGACCCTAAACTTGTTTTGTATTGCGTGTTTGGTTAGTAAGTTTCTTACTTTTCCTTCACTAAATGCATCTTTTGCCTTGTTTAAAGCATAACTTCTGTATTCATTAGTTTTCTTTACTGTTAATAGTTTCTTGGTTAAAACATTTGATATGGGTTTGTCTTTATTGTATCTAAATTTCTTGTTGTCTATTACTATTGTCTTTAATTCTTTTCTTCCTCTTTTTGGTATTTCTGCTTTTTAAGTGTTCAAAAGATATTCTATAACTTTTTTCATCATATAATTGTATATATTTTATTTTGTCAATTTATCTTTAAGTAGTTTTTTATGAATGATAGATTTTACTAATGAATATATACTTGAAGAATAGTTATTTCATTCAGTATTTTAGCAGGATGGATTGTGTGAAGGATTTGCCCGTTGATGTGTCGAGTAAAATTGCTTCTTATAAAGTTGGAGACCCTAAATACTTAAATCAACTATAACCATATTGAGGCATTGAAGAATAAAAAACAAATATAAGATTTCAAGACTTGGTCCTAAAATAACAAGACATTTGAAATCAAGAAAAAATGCATACTTGAATACTGTATTATGAGAGAGGGAGTGCCATTTAGTTGAAACAGTACAAAAGACATAATAACAGAACAAAAAGTATTTTTATTTTAATTTATGAAGAAGCAGAAGATGATTCAAATTATAGAATTAACTTGATATTGAAGTTCAATTAGTGGCAAAACTCCCAGAAAAAGAATATGAAGAAAATGAATTTAGTTATAGAGATTTATTTTATGAATGACCTTGATGAATATGCAGATGAAGATAATATAGGCTATGCATTAGATAAAGCAATTGAAGAAATAAACGCTGACATAGAAGATGACAGAGATAAAGAAAGTATAGTAGGAATACAGGCAGTTCATTTTGAATTATTTATTGAAGACATTTGCTACTAACGTATTTTTGATAATATTTATCTATTAGAATTATGTATTTGAAAAATCGGATTATTCAAGTGTATGGGATATAAATTTAGTATGGACGTTTGCTCTGTTTCTTATGTTGTCTTTTGTTTTTGTTGGGGTGCTGTTGTGGTCTTAGGTATGGAATGAATGATGTGGTTATGTGATTTTCCATGAATATATATTGAAGAAAATGACTGTTTTAAGATTTATGGAAGATAAAACTTGTGAAAGAACCATGGACATTTATGATTTTTATGAAGGATTAAAAACTTGTAAAACATAAAGATAGACGAAATGAGGCTCAAAGAAAAAGATATGCAGAAAATGAGGAATATAGAAACACAAGGCAGGACTACAATAAAACATATCAATCTAAACGTGTTAGTTGTTCTGTTTATATTTTTTTAATGACCCAAGCAAATTATTACAAACATAAGAACACAAAGAAGCATAAAAGAAATTTAGAAAAGGTCAGTAGTTAGGATGTTTTGAAAATGAAGGAGGTATGTATTGACTGTTACGAATTCTAAAAATGAAAGAGGTAATATATGGTTAGTAGTAATGATTTTTCAAAAATGAAAGAGGTAACATATGGTTAGTGGTGATGATTTTTCAAAAATGAAAGAGGTAATATATGGTTAGTAGTGATGATTTTTCAAAAATGAAAGAGGTAACATATGTTTAGTGGTGATTATTTTTCAAAAATGAAGGAGGTAATATATGGTTAGTAGTGATGATTTTGAAAAATGAAAGAGGTAATATGTGGTTACTGGTGATGATTTTTGAAAATGAAAGAAGTAATATATGGTTAGTAGTGATGATTTTGAAAAATGAAAGAGGTAATATGTGGTTACTGCTTATGATTTTGAAAAAACGAAAGAAGCAATTACGTTTGGAGATTGTTGAGCAAAAATGAAGCAATCAACAATATTTAAACTAATTTTTTAGACTGCTATGCTTTTTTTGTGAATAATTTTTGAGTTGTTATACTGCTATGATATGAAATGCAAAATATTCTCAGGATCAACTTTTTATACATTTTTTTTGGGGGGGGCTTAAGCCCCCCTTCGCCGAAGGGGTTCGGACCCGTCCTCGGCAATTCAGGCAAGGTGGTGGAAAGTTCAGGAACGTTCTGGAAAAGACATGAGATTGCGCAGAAGCAGCCTGGGCGATATTTACACAAACTCAATGAATGCTTCTTAGGCATGCCATCGTGATCATGCCTCAGATTTCTTTGTTACATACCAATATACCGCAAAAAAAATACGCGCGGAATCATTCAGATCTGTGGCTCTTGCTGTTGGGGATACCACCTTAGCTTATTACTTTGGGGGTTTGGGGTGGAGGTGTGTTTGCTTTCGGAATCATACGTGTTCGCAACCGTCCGCAAGCGTTTGCACCACTTTGAGGACTTCATGGAAATTGATCCGTCTGTGTTTTGTGCGGTAGGCATAGTAGATGTGCAGCGTCTCTCATTTGCAGATTGTCTCACAAGAGTGTCACCAAGTCTGCCTCACTACAGAGTGACAACAAAAGTGTCATACCAAGACTGGCCTACGAGAGTCTCGCCCCAAGGACTCTGGTATGGCGGTTGGGCATTCGGGTTCGTGTGCTGCTGTGTGCTTTGTTTTGGACTTTGAAACGGCCCGTCAGATGAAACCTAATGTGACGCATGATGTAACATATGCGGTAGTGTGGGCGTATGTTTGAGATGATGTGAGCCGACCCGATAGAATGTGACATGACATATACGATAACATTTCATGCTTTCGTAAAATCCTTTTTCACTGCATTTTGAAGCAACACTTTTGGAGTTTTAACTAGTTGGTCTACTGCAAAAAAACTGTGCAGGGGGGGACCGCCACCCTGCATGACAAACATATCATTGGATTTGTGGCTCATCTTCAAGCATTCATAGCGTAACTCATGCAGGAAAACGATGTAAAACGTGCATCACATGACTCAAAGTCCACACCATGTGCTACAGAACCCTGGCGTAATGACGACAAGACATGACAAGACAACATTCAGCGTTTGAACATTGGAGCCATCCTGAACGGTGCCATGGCTTGGCACCTGCTCTTGCTTTCCTCTTTGGCGACAGTGGCTGCTGATCCTGAAAAGGATCCGAAAAAGTTTGAAGTGGATGATGTCACCTGGACCACAGCACTGCTGCTGATCAGTTTTGTAGTCATTTCTCTGGGAATTCTTTGCCTCGTGAACTGCAGGGATGATGACATCAGAAAGGAGAGCTGGCAATTGCTGAACATGACCATGTCCGTTTTCTCAGCGGCCAGCTTTGACTTTTCAATCCTAAGGATCATTGAAACATTCACCAAGGTAGAGAGCTTTGAAGACTTGACCAAGGAAAGGAGCATTTGGTTTTTCTCTTTGACTGGCCTGTTTCTTGCTAGTGTTTGCGTGGTCCTGTATTCGTTGATTCTCAACATCACCTCTCATCACCGTTTGTTCGCGGTCAGCACCCTTGGCAGCCACGTCTATGCTTTTGCCGAGATCATTTTCTTTGGCCACCTTCAGATCAAGTTGGTTGTCCTCCTAGTTGCAACCTTGGGGACAAGCTGTGTCTTCATGGTTCCTCTGATTGCTCTAGCTTTTATGGTACTTTTGTTTGGCTTGGCTACAGGTCTTACGCCCGTCGATGGTCCAGAAAAGAAGCTACAAATGCATCAGTTGAAACATTTGCAGATTGAAGGAAGTGCCATCGTGGTTTCATTTCTGATGGTGCAATCCTTGTGTTTTGTGATGAGCGAGGAGTCCGAGTATGAAAAACGATTCATGCCCATCTTATTCGGCCTACCGGGAAAACACAAACGATGGTGTGCTTCCATTCTTTTTGGTTTGTTTCTTGGTTTGATGATGGGCTCCTCGATGTGGTCCATTTGGCTCGTCCCACACAAGTGGCTCAAAGGTTGCAAGAATCACTTCTGTCACCACTTGTGTGAGTTCATTGGCGAATTCTTATCCGTGGCTGGCTGTTGGTGCTTTCTTCGCGGAGGGGTCATCATGTTCTACGGAATGCTTCTGGCTCGGATGAACTGGTACCTCGACGACATACTAAAAATTCATTCCATCCAAGTGGACGAATTGTTGGTGGTCCGCCGAGCACACATCGTCAATGGGTTCTTGGCGTCTTTGGTGGCTGTTGTGGGCATTTGGTTTATTGACAAAGTGGCAGACAAAGTGCAGGGCAAAGACCGCCAAGGTCAGCAAGGAGGTGCCGGAGAATTCTCGATTTCTGAAGATCCGGACGATCAAGAAGTTATCGCTGGAACGCCAAGGTTTCATGAAGATGTCACGTCACTGGACCTCGAAAATATAGCCTCCAGCCTGAGATTGGCCATGAGTGGTTTTGGCCTCTTGGTTGGCATTGCTTGGGACAAAGCCTTCGAGACTTCCTATGAGGCTCTCCTGAATAAGAAATCCCTTCTCAACTATCACATCGTCGGGAATGAGACATCCCTTCTCAACTATCACATCGTCGGGAATGAGACATCCCCTCACAACGATGACACCGTGAGTGCCTTTGTCGACGATCCGATAGTTGTCACACCCATTAGCTTCCTTTTAGCAGTTTATGTAGCTGTGGCATGGTATTGGTACATCGTACCGCATGCCATGAAAGAAACGGAAACACATGAGAGGGAAATTCAGAGTGAACAAGATTTCTACTCCTCGCTGAAGTTGCCCAAAGCAAGAACGCCACGGGAATCGCCAGAGACATCCAGTGCTTCAGAGTCGGAGACATAGCAAGAAGGTTCAGAGCTATGATGGTTTGCAGGAGACCTCTTAATCTCGTGCAATTGATTGAAACAAGTCGATTGTATAATTCGAACATTTGGAAGCTTTGCAAAGATGAAAGGGACCAGGAGAGAAACGACAAAGCTGCATTGTGAGTTTCACGCCCCTGCTGCAAGGGCACAGCAATCCCAAAGCATGATTGTTTTCAACAGTGATTCGGCTGGTGACTGGCCACAATACATTGATCATTTTTGATCGATGTTGTTTCGGGACAAGTTTGTGCATTGCAGAAAAACTATGTTACAAATTGGCTCAAACATTTTCAGACTGGGCTGGTTGCAACATGTTGGGCAAGCCCCCTAGGTTTCCCGTAGTTTTCGACAGGTTTGACACTGTGAGTCTGCAAATTGGACATCATGTTTCATGTCACTGGAATTGCAGCAGTTCAAAAACTCTTTGTTTTACTAGGTATATTGATGATTTTCAAATGCGCAGTGGTTACATAGTGTTTTCCCAAACCATTCCTGATCTCCAAACCAAAGGAGGGATGCTTAAAAATCAAGCCATGCATCTCAGTGATCTTTTTTCCCTCCATCACGAAGCAACCGCATGGCAATTGCAAAAACTTCCATCTTCAATCTGCATATTGAGATTGAAAAAGGATACGGCCGGAAAAATGAAAAAATGTTCGGCCAGCAGAACGACTTCCAATGAAGAAGGGGAAGGCCAGCAGAAAAACTTCCAATGAAAAGGATATGGTCAGCAGAAAAAACTTCAAACACATCTGCAAGAAAACTTCAAATGAAAAAGGGTACTGCCAGCAAAAAGACTTTCAATGGGCCAAAACAAATCAAAACGGGTACTGCCAGTCAGAAAAACTTTAGCACTGAGTGGTTTTTGGAAATTGT
Source organism: Symbiodinium kawagutii (assembly GCA_009767595.1). Taxonomy (NCBI): domain Eukaryota; class Dinophyceae; order Suessiales; family Symbiodiniaceae; genus Symbiodinium; species Symbiodinium kawagutii. The sequence continues at coordinate 200,283 of VSDK01013793.1, forward strand.
AACAGTTTCTTTTTTCCGCAATGGTCAGATCTTTCTTTATATCTTCTCTTTGAGGTCTGAGGATTTTATCTCGATGGGTTGTTGGCCACTTACTTGGAATGGGGATGATTTTCAGGCTGAGGCTCAATGCCAGCTTTACAGCTGAACGTGTATATGTTTTTGCGATTAGAGCAAGGATTATCCGGCTAAACTGGCTTCAGTCTGGAACAGGGATCTGTGAGTGCGTTGGAAACTTGCAAACTGCCAGCTGCGAGCTGCATTGTGTGTTTCATGTCCGTACTGCGAAGAAACTGCAAACCCAAAGCAGGATTGCTTTCGACGGTGATTCGGCCGCAATATATTGAAATATTTTTTCCTGAGACAAGTTTGATTTCATTTTTCATTGCCAAAGAAAGGACATGACCAATTGGTTCGCACATTTTCAGATTGGGATGGTTGCCACGAATCACTGTTAGTGCGTTGGAAACTTGCAAACTGCCAGCTGCGAGCTGCATTGTGGGTTTCATATTTGTATTGCAAAGCAAGTGCAAACCCAAAGCAGGGATGGCTTTCGACAGTGATTTGGCGGCGAAATATTTGTAATTCATCGACGTTGTCTCGAGACTCATTTGTGCATTGCGTGAAAAAAAACGTAACAAATTGGTTCGCACATTTTCGGATTGGGATGGTTGCAACGAATCACTGTTAGCGCGTTGGAAACTTGCAAACTGCCAGCTGCGAGCTGCTTTGTGGGTTTCATGTTCCTACTGCAAACAAAGTGCAAACCCAAAGCGGGATGGCTTTCGACAGTGATTTGGCGGCGAAATATTTGTAATTCATCGACGTTGTCTCGAGACTCATTTGTGCATTGCGTGAAAAAAAACGTAACAAATTGGTTCGCACATTTTCGGATTGGGATGGTTGCAACGAATCACTGTTAGCGCGTTGGAAACTTGCAAACTGCCAGCTGCGAGCTGCTTTGTGGGTTTCATGTTCCTACTGCAAACAAAGTGCAAACCCAAAGCGGGATGGCTTTCGACAGTGATTTGGCGGCGAAATATTTGTAATTCATCGACGTTGTCTCGAGACTCATTTGTGCATTGCGTGAAAAAAAACGTAACAAATTGGTTCGCACATTTTCGGATTGGGATGGTTGCAACGAATCACTGTTAGCGCGTTGGAAACTTGCAAACTGCCAGCTGCGAGCTGCTTTGTGGGTTTCATGTTCCTACTGCAAACAAAGTGCAAACCCAAAGCGGGATGGCTTTCGACAGTGATTTGGCGGCGAAATATTTGTAATTCATCGACGTTGTCTCGAGACTCATTTGTGCATTGCGTGAAAAAAAACGTAACAAATTGGTTCGCACATTTTCGGATTGGGATGGTTGCAACGAATCACTGTTAGCGCGTTGGAAACTTGCAAACTGCCAGCTGCGAGCTGCTTTGTGGGTTTCATGTTCCTACTGCAAACAAAGTGCAAACCCAAAGCGGGATGGCTTTCGACAGTGATTTGGCAGCGAGATATTTGTAATTCATCGACGTTGTCTCGAGACTCATTTGTGCATTCCCTGAAAAAAAGAGGTAACAAAATATCTTGGTGTCTTTTTTTGACTGCAATTATGCCTGATGCATATTAGGGTTCAAGGTTTTCATTCCAGGTTGTTGTGGCAGCGCAGGAACATCAAACATGTTGGCGTATTGATCCCAGCAATGTTTCTGGAAGTGTTTGTTTCAAAAGTTTGGCGTCAGGTTTTGATCCAATTGGTGTTTGTTTTAATTTCGGAAAATATATGTTGAGCGCTCGGTGTTCATCCCAGGATGTTTCACAAGATTTGCAAGATAGTTCGTTACTTTCAATCTGTCTTGTGTTTTTTGATGTCAAATCATTTGTACGCTAATTTTTTTGTCAGGGAAGTGTCGTAACGGATGCTTTGGGTAGAGCACATAGGGTGGAGTGTCATAACATGATCCTATGTGTGATATGTGGGACCTCGTGGATTTCAGCCTGAGGGTGCACTTGGAAGTTTCAGAATATGTGTTATGGCAGCAACATGTTGGGGCCATACATTTTATGGATTATGTGTTGGGGACTTCATCCCAGATTAGCTCTGGTGTGATCCGGTGCAGCTTCCACGTCTCAGGTTCCACAGGATTGCGGTGTAGCATCCATATTGCCTTGGAACCTCGAAACCCTCAAACAAATTTGATGCTCCACCACCACGACACCTGTTTCTCTGCCACCGCTTGCTCCAACAGTTGCCACTACTCTTGAATTGATGATCACTCATGCTATTTGCTCCTTCCTCTACTTGACTCTGCCTTTCGTTTCCACATTATACGGTTGGTCAACAACCATCACCAACTGTCGTTGTACCATATCCACCATGATGAAGTTGTTGCTTCAAGTCGCTCCCAAGCAATATGCCGGTGCCATCGGATAAGAGCCAAGCTCTCAGATAGAAAACCTGATTTTCTTCTGAGATTTGCAAGTTCCATTCGCTTGAGAGAGAGTCTTCCTTTGGCAGCCTGAATGTATTTTGAACATTGGTAATATTGTCAGGATATTGGTCAACATACACCATTGTAAACCATCAGTTGCCATCATTAATCATATTCTCATAACCACTATGATGAAGTTGTTGCTTCAAGTCGCTCCCAAGCAATATGTTGGTGCCATCGGATAAGATCCAAGCTCTCACATAGAAAAGCTGACTTTCTTCTGAGATTTGAAAATTCCAATCGCTTGAAGAAGAGTCTTCCTTTGGCAGCCTAAATGTATTTTGATCATTGGTAATATTGTCAGGATATTGGACAACATACCCCATTATAAACCATCAGTTGCCATCATCAATCATATTCTCATAGCCCCCATGATGAAGTTATTGCTTCAAGTCGCTTCCAAGCAATATGTCGGTGCCATCGGATAAGAGCCAAGCTCTCAGATAGAAAAGCTGACTTTCTTCTGAGATTTGCAAGTTCCATTCGCTTGAGAGAACTAGAGTTGGAATGACCGCAACTTGCGTGTGGTCGAGATATCAAGACACTTTGCAGCTGGATGCGCATCTGTACCAGATCGAGAAAATCAGAGCACAACATGGAAAGGTGTGATTGTGTGAGACAGGTTTTGAACCTTGGACGGGTGATGCTACCGAAATTTTGTTGGGCGAGCCGAATAATCTGGATGTCTCGCATCCTGATCCTGGTGATTTCAGATTCCGGAGTTTATGCTGTTTGAATTGTCCAGGATTGAAAAGCCCAGCTTCTGACACGTCAACCACTTTGGCCCAATGCATGTGAAGATGCGTTGTCATCGCCACCGGAAAAAGTGTGGTAGATGTCACATGTTTACATGCCAAGTCATTTTCACAATAAATATGCGTTGTCATGTGGTAGATCTATTTTATTGATAATGCTCAGAAATGAACCTATCAATCAACTATATTTGGTGGTCTCAATTTTAAGGAACCCAGCCATTTCCACTAGGCCCATGGTGTGCGACTCTGATTGCGAGCCGTGGGACTGCTCTTCTGGAGCTTGGTTTGACAAGTTCACCTCGGACAGCATGCGCCATGGCGAACTGTGTCATGGCAAGTGCGCAGATATCCAATGCCCCGTGAAGACGGCAGGATGTGGCAGGAGGCCCAGTCGAATCCATGGCTCATGCGTTGACAACTGGTGGCATATCGACCAGTGACCAGTGATCATGGTCAGAAAATGTCAGAATGGCTGTATTTGTCAGCGGAGTAATGGTTTGTCAATGCGGTCAGCAATATTTTGTCTTAATTTAGCTTGGTCACCCGCAGCCAGCACAAACAGTCAACAGTAGTATAGATTGCATCTATCAAACGTGTCAAACAACCCATCTATGTGCCAATGACCAACAGAGGGAACAACAGCCTAAGGCTAGGGACTAAAACCTCTGAAGACGAATAGCACCGGGGGCCAAATTCTTGAGGGATAGGGAAAAACATGCCTGCCACAACAAGCATGGCAAAATTACATCGGCCCCAGGGGTCATCGCCGTGCGGGGATGCATCCTGCAACCGTCAAGAAGCAGCAAAACGGGTCTAACAGGGGTAGATACCACATCACAGCTCCTGTGGAGCTTTGCTATCATTCCAGTCAGTTGTCACATTGCACTGCTCGCTCACCTGCAGCCGTCTCTAAACTCAATTCAAAATCTTCAAACAGACTCCTTTGGTGTCAATTTTCGCCGTCTCAATGGCAGTCTTCAGCAAGATGTCAGGCAATCGCAGCCGTCGACCAGGTACATCTACCTTAGCATTGGGAGCCGGAGCTCTCATGCTTGGCAGTGCTGCAGGTTTCATTGCCCCAGGCGGGAGCCAGATTTTCGTTATTTCTGAGGTGTTAATAAACTATGACAGCAAAGATCGGAATTGATAACTACTGTATCCTAACTATTCCTAACCTTTCTCAAGGAATTGGCAGGTACAATTTTCAGACAACTATTCCTAACTGGTACGATTGGACAGAGGAGAAAAGGTTCAGACGTGACCCCAAAGATTCTGCAAACTTTGTAAAGGAGCGATAAACATGCAGACCATTGGAGACCTATTGACCTGTTTGGGGCTCTTATGATGCAACATTTATAGATATTCCTAACTCAGTCGCCTGATGATTTTGATATCATCAAGGCATAAAACCTGGAAAACGGTACGACACCAAGAGCCCGGCCTCGCCCTCACCCCACGTCAGGTGCCGCACGTCAATTGCAGCCCCACGTTGCGAGCAGCACAGGCAGCTCTGCAACTCCTTCCAGCGGTGGCTTTGCCCCAGCCCCCACCGTCATGGGTCACTCTGGCAGCTGGGATGAGCCGCAAGGGATGCAAGGCCAGCAAGGCCGGCAAGGCACAGGTTCGTGGCCAGAAATCCGTGGTCTACGCCAAGAAGGAAATCAGCGAATCCGGCCTTGAGCAGTTGGTAGCCTCTGTGCAGGAGATTTGAGAATTTCGATGTTGTGGTTGATCCATGTTGATCGGGGCAGATTGAGGTGCACTGGCACCATGACAGATCAGGGACTGTTGGAAGCTCGGGGAATGACAGCACAAGTTGTCAAACGCCGTTGACACACAAGCTCGTGTAAGATTTCTATAGATTTCTAAGTTGTTTCCTGCTGTCAGGTGGGGTTCACCCCTTGCGCCTGACAGGACGTGCTGTCAAGACCAGAGCAAGGCCATCAGATTGGCGAGTTGAAGGCGCTCGCGGCCGAACTTCGACAGAAACCGAGCTTCCAGTTGGATGACCCACTGCGGTGGATGGCCAGCATGGCAGCATCCTTTCTGTTGAGTCAAAGCATGGCCTTGCAACCTGCACAAGCTGGAGATGCCGTGAACTACTCTGAGTTCATTGATTCAGTGACTAGGTTTGCACAGCTTTTTTGACAAGGACAAGTACCTAAATCTCATTTATATGATTTACTTCATTCAAGTTCTTAAGTTCCCATTTTCAAAATAGTGGTTCTACAAATCTCTACACTACCATGCTGCACCATGCTTCAAGGTGGGAGCTTAGTGCCGCTATGTGTCACTCTAACTCCTTGGTTGGAGCTTTCTTTGCAAATCCCAGTCCTGCATTCGAGGTGAACAAGGGTGATGTAGAGATGGTTCGAGTTCAGCCAGATCAGCTTTCGGCGCAGTACATCACCAAAGATGGAGCCCGAAGAGGGGTGAATCTGATTCCAAATGTTCAGATTGAAGATCAGCTCTTCAATCAGTTGGCTGACAAGAAGGTGCATCCCAAAAACACTTACAGGGTCGCATCTTTACCATGGCTGTTTGCAACTGTCGCTCGTGTTTGTTGCACACTTCTTGACAAAAGACACAGAAAACTAAAACCCGAAAATATTCGGACACGTTCGGCGTGCACATTTGAACAGCGGCAGGTGGATGTGGTGATGCAAAACGCTGAACCTGGAAGTCCCTTGGATTTCCTGGCCCGTTTTGCTGGTCCACTTGCTTGGCTGGTGGCGGGCTTGTTGCTCCTCTTCGGTGGAGTTGGTGGTGGACCAGCTGGACCAGGAGGACCAGGTCACTCGGATTGCGAAGCCCAGAGAACACCGAAGCCTTGAACGCCATGCCATAATTTGAAGATGTGCAGTTGACCAAAGCTTTTCTAATCTTTCTACTTTGGAGACTTGAAATGATTTGAAGATCTGCAATTGACATCAATTCACATCAATTCACATCAATTCACATCAATTGGCCAAACCCCTTCTACTGTGAATGCTGAGCTCCCAAATGCGATGCAAAGATTTTTTGTGCCTTCATCGGTGCCTTTCTGAGGTGGAAACCCATTCGAACTGGGAAAATCCAAGGCTCGGATCCTCAAAGATGGCGACACCAAGGCCATGGACGGCCATGGACGGCCATGGCTTCGTTGAAGATGTTGGCGTCGATGCGCCAAGTGCTTCATTGACAACTTCCCATGCCATGGTCGAACCAGAAAGCATCACACCATGCATAACGTGAAGCTTTCCCCACTGGTTGCGGCATAATTTGCTATGTCATGTACCATCCCAGTCGTTGTTGTTTGCTTAGTTCAGGTTGGTATTCTCATCATGACTTGTCTTCACTAATTTGTTTCAACCTCATGCAGATTCACGAAGTATCCGTTGAGTTGGCAGGTGAAGTTCGGAGATGTTGCAGGCTGCGACGGTGCCAAGACAGAGCTGGTTGAGGTGGTGGATTTCTTGAAGAATGCCTCCAGGTTCGCAGTTGCTGCCTGACATGAACAATTACAACATGAAAGTTCTGCTGTGTTGGTATGTAACTGGCATGTGATGATAGTAAGTCATGTCATTTTATGTTGGTCATGTCATGTCGGTCATGTCAGTGGCATAGATGATGGACATGCAATAGCCAACTGTCGAATCCCCACAGGGGCTCATGTCCAATGACAGCATAGTTCCAGTGAATTTGAGTCTTCCCATTTACCTCAAGGATCCTCAAGTCCTCATTGCTTGACTTCTTTTTTCAATTTGTTTGTCATTTTTCTCCAGTTGGAACCTGTTAGGAAGATGTGCTTCGCACCCCGCCTCGTCTCTTTGTGAACAGCCCAATGCTGCAGGTATGCCGACCTTGGCGCTAAGATTCCAAAGGGTGCACTGTTGGTCGGTCCCCCAGGTGGGGTCTGGCGGGGAGATGGTTGGGGAGGTGGGAGTTTTCTCAGCAAAAAAATACATCCAATCATGGGATAAAGAAATAGTAGAAAGGAGTCTGATGATTTGCTGAATGAAAAAGACTTCCAGACATATTTTGACGTCTTCGATTTGAAGGCTTGAACTTGGGGATTTGAGTCCAAGATTTGGTTGCCTTTTGTTGGTACAAAGATGCCCAGTGCCTGGTGCACTTGGCTGCCCTGGGAGGTACAGGCAAGACCCTGTTGGCCAAAGCTGTGGCTGGCGAAGCTGGCGTCCCTTTCTTCAGCATCTCAGCCTCTGAGTTCGTCGAGGTCTTTGCTGGAGTGGGTGCTTCCCGTGTCAGGGACTTGTTCGAACAAGCCAAGAAGTCTGCGCCTTGCATCATTTTCATTGATGAGATGCTGGGATGAGGTTCATGGCCATCTTGTGGCCGTAGACTTTTGGTCTTGGGTTTGCTAGGCCTTCATTTTTTTTTATGGTTATTCAATTCAATGCTCGATACCCTGCACATCTTCATCTAAGCAACCAGGATTGATGCTGTTGGACGTCAGCGAAGTGCAGGATTTGGACAAGGCTAGGCTGGCAGCTGTTTCACCGGAGCTTGATCGGCTGAAAAACCGGTGGTTTGAAGTGGTGGGATGGGGATACCAACGGTGCTAAGCAAAGTGTTGACGGGGGAAGAACAAGCCATCTCTGGATCTCCTTGGTTGTCCTCAATATGCCTTTGGATCGTCCACAGCCTTCCGTATCCAGATGTTCATGGGAAAAGCCTTCCACGATCTTCCATGTTTGAAGGCAATGACGAGCGCGAGCAAACTGTGAATCAGCTGCTCACTGAGATGGATGGTTTCGAGAGCAACAATGGAGTGGTGCCCTGTCAGAGGTCAACCCCATGCGATCCCACAGACTCATCGAATCATCTGAGATCATTTTGACTTCGCAGACATTGCAACAAAGTATTGTAACATGATCTCCATAGTCTCACATAGGTTGAGTATGGTTCAAGACATGGCCATTGCTACGTCTCAAAGTTAGTGCGAGCACTGTCAGGTCGTGATCGCTGCCACCAATCGTGCCGACATTTTGGATAAAGCTTTGGTCCGTCCAGGTCGATTCGATCGTCAGATTCAGGTGCTCAGCTCAGTCCAGGGATGTCCAGGTTTTCAGAATTTACTGTTATTTCTAATTTGTTTATATACTTGCAATAGCTTAGGAGATCTTTGAGATTTTGCAATTTAGGGGATGGATATCAGGTGATGTCAGGTGTTGAAAGGAGTCAAGAGCAGTTGAGATTCGGATAAAATCGATGGTTCAAATATATGTTCAAACCAAAATGAACGCATCGTGTTGGTATCAGCCAAGCCATCTAAACTGCCAAACTTTCGACCTTTAGTCATCCTGGGTGGCCTTCAGGTTGATCCTCCAGATGTCCAGGGTCGCTATGAGATCTTGAAGGTCCACGCCAAGGGCAAAAACCTCGCGCCTGGAGTGGACCTCTTGGCCGTGGCGCGACAGACCCCGGGCATGTCAGGTCCGATGGCGCATAGTTGTGCTCTGAAACTGTGCTGTGATATGCTGAGATCAGTTCTGAGTGTTTCAATGTATTTCTGAATTTTCTTCCACGGGCGGAAGATGGATGGAAATCTTGAGTCTGAACGCAGTGTTTCAGGTGCTGACCTCGCCAACTTGCTCAACGAGGGTGCGATCATGGCAGCACGAAAGGCTAAGACCGAGATGGACTCGGACGATTCTTGGCGTCATGTTCCGTCACGTTGGGGGTTGTGATGGTTAGTGGAGTGTTTTGGCATTTTCTGGGGGCAGCAGTTGAAGCTTTCAAATGGGAGAAATTGAAAGCTCTGCAGTGGAGTCTTGATAGTCTTGGATTTTTGACCATTGACATCCTCCTCTATCCATCCATTTTTTCCCTGAAGCTGAGCATTCTAAGTGTCAAAGTCATTTCTATGGCAAGAACCTGTCCCAGGACATTTTCAATGCACTGGAGCGCATTGCCCTTGGCCTGGAAAAGAAGGATGCGGTGATGTCTGAGCAGAAGAGGAAGCTGGTGGCATACCATGAAGCAGGCGTGCCAGCTACGGGTGCGACATGACGCGACATCAACATGCGAAACGCGCAGACATAGACTCGTAGCACACACAGCCTACGACACACTGGTCACCCTCTTGCCATTCCCGCTAAGAGACAAGATTCAAAAACTCAATGAAAATTTCAGAAGTTGAGCCTCATGACAGCAGTACAGAGTACATGATAGCCCAGGTCAGAATATGCCACAGATCTTCAGGTCACGCAATCTTGGGTGCGCTGATGAATGACTACGATATTGTTGCCAAGATCAGCATCATTCCTCGTGGTCCTGCTGGTGGAGTGACCATCTTCATGCCCTCTGAAGAGAGGTTGAACTCAGGCACTGTGCATGTTTTGTTCAAGCGGGAGCTGAATATTTGGTTTGTGGTGGCACAGGTGAGCATCATGGAAGCAGGGGTACCATGCATTGCACTTTACAACGGACAAAGATCACCCTCTAATCTCTAAAACCAATCTGAGCAATCCTGGATGCAATGGAACTAGCAGTAATTAGCTGCACTGAGCAGTACTTGCGGTACTTGCCCTGGGAGCGAATGAAATGCTACTTGAAATGCTTTGGGCGGTCGCGAAGGGTAGCGACGCGATCACATGCAATCACATGCAGGCCTCTACTCCAAGGAGTTCTTGGAGAATCGCATGTGCGTCGCCCTCGGTGGACGTTTGGCTGAAGAGATCATCAATGGCAAGGACAACGTGACCACCGGAGCCTCCAACGACTTCCAGCAGTGCAGCTGGTCGTCTCATTAACACCTGGTTGAACTGAACAAAATGTAGGCTTCCAATGGCATCAAATAGCATTAAACATGTTCCACGCAGCTTATTAGCATGCACTATGTTGCACTGTTGTGATATTTTGAGGGTGGCAAGGCAATGGCAACGCACATATATTGATGAAGACATGTGAGCGCAAACTGCAGATAACTGCATGAACTGCAGTCTGAGGTTCAGCTTTCCTTGGTTTTTCTACTCAGGCACACAGGTGGCCAAGCAAATGGTCATGCAGCTGGGCATGTCCGCTGAAATCGGTCAGCGAATGCTGGGTGGTCAGCAAGGTGGTGGACCCTTCATGGGTCGCGACTTTATGGGACAAGGCGCTCCGCCCATGTCGCAAGCGCTCAAGCAGAAAGTCGACGGTGAGGTCCGCGTCCGAAATCACTTGACCACACACCCAACTTTTGGCAGAGACAAACATGTTTCATGGCAGGAATCTGATCGAATCGGATTGATCACAGATGATCACAGCAATTCTTGTGACATTTGTTGCCCTTTCAAGTCTACAGGGACTGCATGAGTCCATGTTGGGAATTTTTTGAGAGCGGATAAGGTGCTTGAATTGGACAGTCTCCCTGTGGTGATGAATGACATGATGATCACGCCTCCTACCAGAGTGTTCACGTCATGGAACTCGCTATGAAGTTTGTTCAAGTCATTTTCTGCATGACCAGCTGTTGGGATAGGTGAAGCGAATTGTCGATGAGCAGTACCAGCGGGGCATGAAGCTGCTGAGGGACAACATGTATTTGTTGGATGAGTTGGCAAAGATGCTCATGGAGCAGGAGAAAGTGTCAGGCTTGGGCCTGGCTTGGGGCGTGGTTGGGTGCAGCAGAGAGCATACGGGAGACACGGGACTGGCAGCTTACCATGAGGATCCCAGGTCTCGGGTTCGGGGAATAGTGGTGTAATGTGAGGCGGACGGCCTGACTTGAATTCATCTCTTTGGAAATGCTTGGAGAAGAATTCTCAGATGTTTGCATTTTCGTTCGTTCAATTTCATTTCGGAATTTTTGTTCAATTTTCATGTTGTTTACGCAATCCACTTATTACTATTTACTTGTTTTCTCATAGAACTGTTCTCAGGCTCCTTCCTCACCAGGTAGCTACGTTCTTTTTTTGACGGCCTCAAGTTCATAATATAATAAGGAAACTAAAAATTGATCGCGTAGGCAGTTCCCACTGGTGAGAAGGAGATGCGTAGGCTTGCGGGCGCATTTTGCATAGGCAAAGTCGCGTAGGCATCTCGCGTAGGCAACATGATGGTATGTATTTGCAAAAAAGAGTTTGGAGTAGTCTCGCGTAGGCGCCGCGTAGGCAACCTTTTCACACCTACCATTTGCGCAGACAAAACCTCAGTAAAACTACATCGCGTAATCACCGCGGAGGCATTTTGTGTTGGTGTCGTTTTTTCTTGAGGTGAAGAGCTCATGAAGCTTATCAAGAAGACTGCTGCGGAAGGCCTGGCACCTTTGAAACACTGCATGTGGGTGGCTCCAAGGAATGATGTTCTTTCCGCTTTGTTCCAACAATGCTTGGAATGAAGAAGAACACATTCTTTTAAAAATTGAGCTGCAGATATTAAACTGAAGAAATTTGTCTCATTTGTTCCTGAGCCTGATGCTGAAAGGGTTTGTAATTTCCATGTCTCACTCTTCGATTTCAGGTAAGCTGTCCGTGGACAACAAGCAGATGGCTTTTGCGGCGTTCACTGGTGAGGAGGTTCACACTGCCGGCGACAGCTCAAAGGCCCATATTATAGACTTCGGGAAACATGACTATACCAATGCTTGCAGCGTTGAAAAAGATCAGCAGTAGATGGCGCGCTTGGAATTTCTTGGGCTGTATTCCAATGCGTCCAATGCAGGTGACTGCACGGGCGCGCTTTGCACAAACTACGTCCTCGGTGCCGGGTGGCTTTTGCGGAACCACAGGCCCCATTGGGAGATAGCTTGAAGGGTCAGTTGTGCAATATGTTTAATATGTTTCGATGATTTTCGATCATTTCCGATCAGAAATAAGTCCATAGACAAGTATAGAAATTGAGAGTCAAGGGGAGGTGAAAAGTACACAAAAGTAATTCATGGGAGCTGCAGCTGCAAACACTGTTGCAGGAGCTGGACGACATTCCAAAGTCAGCAGCCGCCGCGCTGTTGCACGACTTGGCTTGGCTGCAGACAAGATGGATGCGCCAAAAGCCATCAGTGAAGAGGTGTGGACGAGGGCGAGGGCAAACCCTTGGATAGGTTGGAGATGGACATGGATGAACCCCTACATTCGAGTGACTTCAGCCACAGAGATTGTGTTCAGAACATGGAGCATGTGTATAATTGTGCAGACTTAGTCATCCTATGCATCACGATTTCACACAGTGCATCAGCATGTCATTCAGCATGTCACAGGTGTTTGAGACTGTGACCAAGATGGCCTCAGACATGTCAGACGGCTCCGCGTTGCCAAAGCAAGTGGTGCAAACAGCTGCGGTGCAGACCTTGGCTGCTTTGCTGATCTTAGACTTTCTCTTTCGATCTTTGGTGCATAGTAAAGGTGTGTATGATAGTATCATGATCAGTCTTGTTCCACAGCTGTGGGGCATAGGCATCCGAATTCCACCGTGTTTCAATGCTTTGGATTCAGTGAGTGCAGTTGATCAAGTCATTTCAACGTTTAAACATGCCTATCTGCTGCCTATCCCATCCCTCAACTTCCCAAGGTCGCATTGGCTGCAGCTGCAGCACCACTTCCAGCGATGGCAGATGATGCAGTTCCACAGTTGCAGCCCATCCAACAGATGCAACCGGCCAGCCAGATGCAGGTCACTGGGCGTGTGACCTACTCGCGTTTCTTGGAATCTTGGATGCAATGACTGGGATGTGGGTCGTTGAATCACCTGGTGGGATCCACTGGCAAAACTGGCAAAATGTCGGCCTTATGGGCTCAAACGTGCTCAAACAATTTAAAGTGGATGTAAGGAAAGCATTCATTAAAAGCCATTGATAGTGAAAGACAGCCTTCCACGAAAAGGCGGAATCCCACCATCGACCTGGAACGCCCTCAGGAGTTCATCGACGATGGTTCAGTGAAGCGTGTGGACATCTATGACATGGGGAAGACTGCTGTAGCCACAGTGGGCATTGCTGGTCGGGATCAGCAATTGGTGTGTGATCTTCCGGGTGCTTCGACAGGCTTGGACAAAGTGTTACAACATGGTTGATCCCTAACCAACCCCTTTATCTCATTTTATTTCTATGATGAGAGGTTTTAAGAACCTCTAAGGGATCAAGTCTTGTCCTCTCCAGACATGTGATTTTGGAACACCAGTTGTTTGTCCTTGCTTTTTTACCTGTTTTGTTTGATACCAGCAGGTGTTCGAGACGAATGCTCTCCACCTGAGCTCGCTCCAGGAGTGATTGAGAAGCTCGTGGCCAAGAACGTTGCCATCGATGTTCATCAGCCAGAGAAGCCCAACCCTTTCCTCCGTACCCTTGGCGATGTGGCTCTTCCTTTGTTGACCATTGCAGGCCCCATGGGCACCATTGCAGCACCCGTTCTGTGCACCATCCGATCCCGACAAATGCAAACGTGTTCAAAAGATCCACTTCTTGACCAGAACTTGGCAGCTGCTTGTGGCACGTTGTGGCAGTGGATCTTTTGATTTGTTCAAATCTTGATTGGTTTCTATATGTTTCATTCTGTTTCTCTACCTGTTCAAACTTAGTTGGCTTCGTTGAAATCCCAGACTGCTGGACACAGGTTTGCTTTTTCTGCGCTCGCGCGGCGGTGGTGCCGGTGGCATTCCCGGACTTGGCAATCAAGGCAAGGCTCAGATCATGAAGCTCGGCAGATGCGAGATCACACTAGGCAACTGTGAATGGATCCAAGTTCCATGAACACAGGAGTTGTGAATGCATTTATGGATCCATATCCACTTTAGCATTCCTTCTTGGAGCCAAATTCTCTTCTTGATATTGCTGGAGGGCAGGTAGCTCTCCTGAGGTGCCAGGCAATGCTGATACTGTATCTTTCACAAGTGACACTGGCCTCGCGCTGCAATTTGCTACTTGTAATGAGGATCCAGCCTGAAACTGGTGTCAAGTTCGAGAACGTTGCTGGCATCGATGAAGCAAAGGAGGCACGATTGGAATGATTAACTGAAAACAGAGGATGGTCGTAGATTCGATTGGAATCAGCTCTGTAATATTATTGCAGGGGAGCTTCTTAGGTCCTGGCATGGCATGGCCACACTGTGAATCTCATTCTTTGCCCTGACAGCTGTTTGCGTCAATTCTTGCCATTGGAGTTTTTCAAACTTTCAGCAATGTAGAGTCCAAGAAACTCTCGCTTCATTTTGCTTATGGAACTACGTTGTTGACGCGCTGCTTCGAACAATGTCAATGGTTGCTTCATCCAGCATGCAATTCGATGCATCACATCCCAACATATTCCAGCCGTTTTTGCATTGCAACATCATGAAGCCGACATCACACTTAGTAAATCTTAGTACATCTTAGTAGTTTCATGTACTTTCTGCAGGAACTGATGGAGATTGTGGATTTCCTGAAAGCTCCCGACCGCTTTGTCAAGGTCTCTTGCTGTGAACTATCTCTCTTTGAAGCAGTTTTGGTCAGGCGTGGTTTAACGGTTGCGTGAGCCTGTTTATTTCTGTCTCTGTCAAATCTACAGAAATATTCCAAAATTCTTCAGGACTATTCCTAAATTGTTCATAACGATTTCTTAATTTCTCCAGAACTCTCCAAAAATCTTCAGCACATAAGAATACAGAATGATATCGTAAGATATTTTCTAGCGTCGTCAGAACTGATTGAACTTTTCCTAGGTGTTCAGAACACATCCCATTCTGAATGGTTGTGTGTTTGCTGCAAGTTCTTTTGCTGACGCTGATGTCTCGAATCTGGGTCTCACTACATCTCAACATGATGCTGGGAATTAGGCTCCTCACCAGGATGTCGGTCCTTTGTATTCCGTGTATTCGCAACATTTTGACCACTTTCTTCGACGCGATTGGGGGACTGCTAGCAAATGTTATTTGGTTCTGCAATATTCTCACTGAAGTGCCACAGATGTCATGTAGTTTGTCAAGTTTGCAAGGCAACTCTGATTGAAACACGTGGACGTCACGTGGACTGTTCCTTGCAGTTTCTTATGGATGCCACGGATGCCCTGTTGACTGTTGACTCTCAGGTTGGTGCAAAGATTCCTCGCGGTGTCCTGCTCACAGGACCTCCTGGCACAGGAAAGACCCTGATGGCAAAAGCATTGGCAGGTGCAGTGGGTCACGACTTGCCTGGTCAAAGATATCAAACACATGCAAATTTTATCAAGATAAAACTTAAGTTCTTTGAACATCTTTGAACTACCGAAAGGAAGGTGCTTTGGCCATCTTTGGACTTCTTCCAAATCTTTTTTCCAGAATCCTTTCTTTTCCCTTCCACGTTTTTTTCTATTTAATTCTATTTCCCAAAATCAGATCTTTTCTCCTCTGATTTCTTTCCCTCCCCGTGCCATCAGAGCAGGTGAGGCTGGCGTTCCTTTCATTCAGTCCTCTGCGTCCGAATTCATCGAGCTCTTTGTCGGTGTCGGAGCCTCGCGCGTGCGTGATATCTTCAAGCAAGCCAAGGCAGGGCTGACGGCAAGAGCACAGAAGAGCTATCCAGGAAACCTCAATTTCATCCAGCAAAGCTGGTACAATCCTCCAAACACATCCAACTAGTGCTTCCAACATCTTCCAACATCTTGCAACAGTTTCCAAAAGACACTGTCGATTCATGTCGATTCATCGGTGTTGTTGTATCCTTCTCAAATTCATTTTCTACAAGCACACGCCCATCCCTCCTCCTCCTCATCATCGTCATCATCATTATCATCATCATCATCATCATCATCATCATCATCATCATCATCATCATCGTCATCGTCATCGTCATCGTCATCGTCATCGTCATCATCATCGTCATCGTTCATCGTCATCGTCATCGTCATCACCACCATCATCATCATCATCATCATCATCATCATCATCATCATCATCATCGTCATCGTCATCGTCATCGTCATCGTCATCGTCATCGTCATCATCATCGTCATCGTCATCGTCATCGTCACCACCACCATCATCATCATCATCATCATCATCATCATCATCATCATCATCATCATCATCATCATCGTCATTCGTGTGTGTGTGTGTGTGTGTTTGCGCGCGGCCGGAAAGGAAAAGTCGCCCTGCATCGTCTTCATTGATGAGATTGATGCCATCGGTCGACAGCGAGGTGCTGGCATGGGCGGTGGAAACGATGAGCGTGAACAAACCCTGAATCAGACTCTTGGATAGAATCGTGCCGTAGGTTGCAGGAGGTGCCCACCTGACAAGAGCACCTGGGATATCCCGGGATGTTTGAGACAGAAACACATCTTTCGTATGCTATCATAGGTTCCTTGCATTCCCTGCTGTGACCTCAGGATCTTGACAGAGATGGATGGTTTCGAAGGCAACAGCGGTGTCATCGTGGTGGCAGCCACCAATCGATCCGACATTTTGGACCAGGCCTTGCTTCGGCCAGGGCGATTCGATCGCCGTGTCACAGTGGGTTTGCCCGATGTCAAGGGCAGGGAGCAGATCCTCAACGTCCACATTCGCAACAAGAAACTGGCAGAAGGCACCACTCTCACTGAGATTGCCAAGAGCATCTCGGCCCAAGACTCATAGCAGATGACAGTCGAATCAGTTAACAGTCAACTGAAAGTCAAGTCGTTTTTAGCGCTTGGATTTTTTGTGCTCCCAAGACCCAGATGGCGCAAGAAAAGAGAAAAAAGACTCCTGCAGTAGTCGGTAGGCATTAAAGAGAGCCAGGGAGGGAAAACATCGACCACACCATGGAAAATGACGTATTGACGCTACTCAAAACGATTCCAGCACAGACATGCTCCCAAAGCTTGTCAATGGAGATCATCGAGCTACAGCCGAGCTACACAAGGATACCTCATGTCATGTTTCTCAAGTATTCTAAATGAAAGTGAATGAAAGTTATACCGGGATACTTCTTATATCTTCTTACATTCTATCAGATGATTCTCATAATGTATCCCGAGATATCCTGAGCCTTTGCCTTAAGGAACTGCTGGCTTCAGCGGTGCTGACCTGGAGAACTTGATGAATGAGTCTGCCATCCTGGCGGCGCGGCGCAACAAGACGGCCTCTTGCCAGCAGTGGGTCGGGCTGCCTTGGGCTGCCTCGGGCTGCCTCGGGCGGTGGCGCACATTTCACGTCCCCCCAAAAATTCTTCCTTCATGTTCCATTGCATTGCCTCTATTTTCTGAAAGCTTCCATTGCATTGCTTCCACCTTTGAACCGGGTTCACGTAGCCCTGACTTCTTATGGGATCTAAAGCGGCGGAACTGAGGTAGCCGAGCAAGCCCAATAGTTTTAGTGGAATGACTGTAAAAACTCTGCCGGTTGCTATGCCTTAGACTGATCCTGGTGCCGAGGCTATCACTATGCAGGAGATTAGTGATGCGACCGATCGTGTCATTGCTGGCCTGGAGGGACGAGCTTTGCAGGACGCGATTGCCTTTCATTGATGAGTGTGAACTGAGGGTACTAAACTTGCCATGGTCAATCCAGATCCACCAGATCCATCCAAATCCATCCAGATCCATCCAGATCCATCCAGATCCATCCAGATCCATCCAGATCCATCCACCAGCAACATCCTTCATTTTCGGAGTGGACAGATGTCCAAAGGACAATGCCTCGAAGAAGCTCATTGCATACCACGAGGCCGGCCACGCCATCGTGGGTTCGTTGCTGCCATATCACGACTCAGTCAACAAGGTCACAGTGATCCCTCGTGGTCAGGAAACTTGGCTGAAAGTCAAGAACGATCGCAGTCCAATGACGTGCAATGTTCCACAGTGGAATGGCCCCGAACTTTGAAGGTTCAGCCCGTGATAGCTCTGGAATTTGAGGCGAAGGGACTCACATGGTTCACACCTGGCGAAGATCAGAGCTTGATCTCGGCTGCTATGCTCAAGGCGCGAGCGGGTAAACATGGCTGGGAGGCTGTGAGAAACGCTGTAAGAGGCCCTTGAAAGGGGAGAAAACTCATGAAACACTGGCTGTCAAGACGTCGGATCATGTCGGATCTATCAAACTCAAAGTATTTTGCCATACTTTACCTAAAGATATTTTACCTTTAAGACTCATAGGCGTTTACGACTCATAGGTCTCAACGCTGAGGCCCGCATTGCGGGTGCCCTGGGCGGCCGCGTGGCAGAGAAGTTGGTCTTCGGTGATTCCCAGGTGACCACGGGTGCAGGTGGTGATTTGCAGCAGGTGGAACGCATGGCTCGTGCCATGGTGACGCAGTTCGGCATGTCTGAAGCTCGGCCTGGGCGAAGGGTTTGGACAATTCCTTAGGATCGCTGTCCAAGTTCCAAACCTGGGCGGATGACGTGTATGTAGTGATGTTTGTCAAAGCTGCGGATGTCCAGGTGAGGATTCCGGATCAATGTGTTTGTGATCAGCTCCAAGATGCCAGATGGTGAGCTTTTCTTGTCATACTAGTTCTTGGCAACGGATCTCCTGCAAGTCCTTTGAACAAAAGGAATTCTTGATCGCGCCAGCGCTTGTGAGGATGACCTGACAGTATATCATCCAAGATGCCCCAAGAAAGTTTCATTACCAACAACAACTTTGAAGTTGAAATCGGTCCAATGTGCCACTGTTGGATGGAAGAGAAACCAAACAATTTCAAATAGTAGAGCATAGTAGAGCCCTCAACGGCAAGCTACCAATTACAGTTGCAGTTGCAGCTCCCAAATCGAGTTCTGGCCTATCAGTACCCAAGCGAGTGTATATAATTCATAATCCAACAGCACAGCTTGATACTTTTGGGTACCCCACTGGTGGACTCTGATTGTTGGGTTCGCCCCTTATTCGCAGCTTCCATGTGCCATTGTTGAATGGAGCAAAAACATTAGTCCCTGCCGCATGCCTAATGTTGCGAAGCCTAAATTGCACCACCACACCGCCATTCCTTGTCATTGTTGGAGAGTCTTCTATTATGATTATTATGATCAGAATTTTAACAAATGTTCCAACGTCTATTTTTACGCGCTTTAGGAATTCCCGGAGGAAGAGATTTGATGAGTTGGCGCGGCCCGAGGATGTGGGTTCCATTGCGATTGACGACGGTGGCTTTGGAGGCCCCAACTATTCGGAAGATTTGAACTCTAAGATCGACCAAGCCATCAAGGACGCTGCATGGGCCTGCGATGTGCAGCGTGTTCGCTGCACTCTGCTAGGTTTGCCCAAGAATTTAAGGCTTGAAATACATTGAAATGTAATGACATGTATTGAAACACCGTAAGCATTCAGAGAATTCTGAAGACTTGCCTCTGGGAAAGGTGGTGTTGGAATGTTTTGGATTTGTAGTATGCTGCATGTATGCGTGCACCACAGAAAATAGAGGTCACGGGTTTATTAAGGTTCATTATGTCATTGTGCTGAAAGGGCCCAGGGAATACAACGCCTGCAGCTGACCAGGACATTTCGGATGAGTGCTTCCTGACTGCGTGGAACCTTTTGAACAACCATCGTGACACTTGGTGGCAGCAGTCCCTAAGGCGCTGAGTGATTGTCATCATTGCTTTCCTCAGGTATTTTCACGAAAGCTAGCGTCAGCTAGCTGAGTTGCTCTTGCTTTAGCAAAGTATTGAAGGGGGAGCGGAAAGACCGATTCCCTGAAGTTTCAGGAGGAAGCCCCCTCTCCCTAGCGTTCCCGGGCATCTCTTGCTACCAAAAGGTCGTGGGCTCAAATCCTGCCAGGGTCAGCTAGGAGCATATGCCACAGAAGGCAATGTCAGTGTGCCAGCAGCGATTGCCTAGAGTGAAAAAAGTAACAATCAGCACGATAACCACGAACATCCATTTAGCAACACTCAGTACTTTGACTGTATCAGCATTAGCCGTCGTCCTTTTCGTACCCTACCTCTGCCGCTGCTACTGTTGCTACTACTACCACTGGTACTACCACCATTATATATGACTGGTCCAAAAATGTAATGTTTGTTGATCAAAAAATCCCGCGATTGCAGGTGAAATCGTTGAACATATCGCAACAGTTGTTGTGTTTAAAAATGCCTCAGCCTAATTTGGTTCGGTTGAGGCACTTTTTCTATCGATATTTGGTAAACAAAGGTTTTCATACTTCTTTTTCTCCTCTTATTCCTATCTCCTGCTATTTCTATTGCTACTACTACCCGCATATCAAGAGCACAAACCCAGGTAATCAAGAGCACAAACTCACATATTAAATTCACAATGCATTTTGTCTTGTTCGGCATTTACATTCATTTTTTTACATAAAAAACGATTCCAATTCAACTAATACATTAGGCGGATTATTCACACCCGCTGTGCTCGTGATCGATCAGTTTTACATTTCCTGCCAGCTCGGCAACGATTGGGTACATCATCCTATATCAACAGAGCTCTCTGACATGTTTGTTGCTTGCTAGCTTTCGTTCTCTCCCCCCTGGGCCTCAAGTGATTGTTTACAGCTTCTGACATTTCAATATATTTCACATGACAATGAGTTACAGCAACTTTTTTTTCAACTTCAACTCCTGAGTTACAGCAAAGCCCGTTAACAAGTTCTGCCTCCTGGTTTTTGTTACTTCTTTCCATTTGTTTAACCTGTGCAGGGTGCATAATTGGCGGTCGGTCTTATGATATTTGAGCCGCTCAGGATTGCTTGGACCGCGTTGCGGAGGAACTTTGCGAAGTGGAGACCATCACTGGAGACAGATTGCGGGAGATTATCGCGCAATACACTGAAGTTCCAGAGAAGTTGGCAGTCGTTTGAGCCAAGACTTTGTGATCCCGAATACGAGCTGTGTGCTTCATTGCATGGTTTCTTTGTCTCAAACATTTTGAGACGGACCTTGGTCTATCTTGCTTCATCTTGCGCCGAATTTCAATGGACAAGATTGCGCTTGCGCCCTGTGTCAATGTCACATGGGCAGTCAAACAGCATGCAATTAAGTTAGAGACGGATCCTTTCTGTACAGCTCCCTCTACAAGGCTGTAGAGGATGAAAATTTTACTAGCACCGCTCAATACCTCAGTGGACATTAGCGCTTGTTGCTAGCTTCTCAGCATGGGCTGGAATGTTTCATGGTTCCAAACCTATCCCATCTTCGTGCGCCGCCGATACCACCAAGAAGCAGTGCACCTCACAGGATCGTTAATTCTCTCGTGTCAGCAGTTGGTGGTTTTGGCTTTGAGTTGCACCTTT
>VSDK01013793.1:221622-261857 GCA_009767595.1 Symbiodinium kawagutii
TCGGCATTCTTGACTGCAATCAAAGCAGTCGTTGGAGCTAGTTCCAAACTCTAAAAGCTTGAACAGTTGAAAAAGGTGAACACAAGATGGATGGGTGGTTTAACCATGTGGATCTAACATTATCATTGCAGCTCATGACCACTCTTCGTCACACCTGCGCTCGCGCAGGCACCCACGGCGACGCAAAGTGGGCTACTCTGGGGGAAGTGATGGCAGTCTTGAGAGTTCAAGATGTTCAGATGGGGGTTGTTTATCTCCAGAGTTGATTAGATTCATTTCTTGTTTGTTTGTTTTCAGAGCTGGACGTACCATCTTGCCATGAAAATCGCCAATGGACCATGAAAGAAATACCAACAAAAACCAGCACAGACATGGTTTCGAGACGTCAGATGCTAGAGATGAACCGGTTCGAAGCTGGTTCATGAGGCCCTTCCTTAATGAACCACGCGTGGCCTTGGCCGATTGGTGATTATCCTGGAGGTCCGGTTTTATTTCGCTGGTTTCTTTATCATGGTGGGGTGACTTGGTGCGGACAAAGAAATTGTGACTTGTGGAATAACTTGTGGAATGCCTTGTGGAATGCCTTGGGATGACTTGACCAATTTCAAGACGTCTTCCAATGACACAACGGCCTAGGCTTCGGCTTGCTGAGAAGAGAGCACTTGAGCCGCGGGACGCCATCAGAGGCTGGGAATGGAGTGCCAAAGGGGAAGGACTGTGGAGGCTTCACGTAACGTCTCTCAAGCCATGGGGGCCAGGCCAGTTATCACCCACAAATCTATCACGTATAGTAATAAACTATCCATGGCTTCCCCCTATTGAGAAAGCCCCATGTAAAGATTTGCAAAGTGGACATTCTGTGTTGCTTCTACGGATTGACATTGCCACCTGGTGCCCCACAGCTATAGCAGATAGCTGTGACGGAATCCCATGGATTCCTACTTCTGTAGACCTCAGATTCCTTGACATAGCATGTGGCGCTGCAGGTTGACTTATGATCCTTGAAGGAAGGCAGCGTTTTGCAATTCGGAGGGGCCGACACGCAGATACCAGGAAGAGTAAGAATCGTAAGAAGTGCAGTTGCGTGGCCAGCTGGAAGCCGCACGGTTCCCATAGCCAGAGGATGGGTCACCATGGACAGATGACGACAGCGTGCCTGAACCAGACGCATTTTGTTTGTCCATAGCCCCATTTCCAACCAAGGTTGCCAAATATCAATGACCACATTCACTGAAATCCTTTTCGAGTGCTTGATTGTTTTTTCGATCTTGTCTGCTTGTGTTTTCGAGTGCTCGTTGCGAAGACACATCCGGCTTTGCTTTGGATATCCTGATGGCCATGGGTTGGGCTTTTGATAGTGCTGTTCCGAAGTCTTCAGGGACTTCACCAGGTCACTGGGTGCTGTAAGAATGATGTTTTGATGCAGACCGATAGTACACAACGGATGCTCCATATGCTCCATATGACATAATATGACACTGTTTTGGTTGCATATAGCAACTATCCGCGATGTGATAAAGCACTCCGGAGGATTGATTTCACCTGCATGGACAGCATGGAACTGTTTGACCTAAGCGCTCATGACTCATGCAAGGTGCTTGCATCGTTGTCCTCCGTGTTTTTGCTGCACTGGGTCCAGTCAGTCAGCACACTTGGGTCATCTCGAATATAATCGGGATCAGCCATTTTGGCAGGTTCCTGGATCATTGGCCACAGTGCCGCATGTGGAAGTAGACCGGTCGTTCGCAGCGGGTGAAAAAGTTGAATCAAACTGACCCACTTTTGATGAGCCTAGACCTGGGGAGAATCAAGGGACCATGTAGCAAGCGATCGGCATTTGATTCTGCTGGTGGTTTCTCCGTTTTCGGGTCAAGCTCAGTGCTGGAGGTGATTCTGCTAGGTGCGATTCCCCGGGCTGCACGCCATGTACCTGAAAGGATTGGCGCTGACATTTGTGGCGGTCCACGGAGTGGATCTGCCCGACGTCGTTGGCTTTGTGACAGACCCCGTTGTGTGGCTTCGTGGACAGAAGTTCCATGAACCACTGGTGCATCAACCGCAGAAGATGATGCCAACGGTTGACACGCTGGCGGACATGACGCCGCATGAATCTGAAGAGAGGTACCACTACTTCATGGCCCTTTTCTGCTTCATCTTACTCTTCATCATCATTTTCGGCACAGGTGTCATGCTGATTGGGTCCCATATCAAAGCGTACTTGGGCAGTAGCTACCATCCATTGAGCAGTTCCAGGGGTGGCAGGGTGGAGCGAGCAACATCACAGGAAGCCGATGCTGTGGCTTTGGACGTAGAACAGCAGCGAGCTCTGGTGGCGATCGCATTTACAGCAACTCTGATGTCTTGCACAGCCACAGGCGTTTGGTCGCTGCAAACTGGTACTCTCAGTAAAGAGACTGGTTTGGACTGGGAGATGTACGCGCTTCTGCTTGCAGGAGGCGCGGGTTTTCAGTTCGAATGTTTTCAGTCAGTGCTTCGGCCACCCCCTGGTTCCAGGAGGTGTCGCCGTGCTGATTCAAGCGATCTTCGCAGTGAAGTGGCTTCCGAAAGGACGAACTTTTGGCATTTCAGCCTTTGCAGAGGCAGCTTTCGTTTCACTTGCACCGTTCATTTCAGACGCTTATGATACCCTGAAAGACACCATTTTCTGCTGTCTTTGCATCCAATCCAAGTTTTTGGTTCTGAAGGTGATTGGTGTACTGAGTTGGTTGTACCTGGCAATCATTCATATCTATTTCATTCAAAGGGATGACACTCTGGCAGAGTTGGCTGGGTGCTATCTGCCGGTGCTGAGTGCCCTCCCCAAGTCTGAAGTATCTGGAGTCCCCATTCCCTGTTATGAACGTGCGTGGAATACAGTCTTGCTGCTACTTTACAAGCAGACTACTCCAACCAAGCAAAGATTGCTTGTCATCGAGAACTTGCCACAGGCATTGTTCTCGATCATCTTCCTGAATCTTGAAGGAGGGTCCCTTTTTGTTAAGGTCATCAATTTGGGGATCCCTGTTGCCCAAATTGTGGCGGCATTTGTCTTGTTCCGACCTCTTCTGAATCTGGTCGGCCCCCAGCTTGGGAACAAACTATCGGCTTTCTTGGGAAACCAAGATTATTTGAAAGCAAAGCAATTGTGGGAAGAGGCAGGGGAGCTGGTCAGCAAAGCATGAAATGAAGGAGTTCTAATTGGGACATGTGACATGAAGTGTTCCCCAAATGTCCAGGCCTTCCACGGAGACCACGACCTCCTTGAAAAGGCATTGCCGAAGCTTCTGGAAGTGTCATTGGTGAAGGACTTGTTGAAGGAACTGAAGCAGAAGAAGGTGCGCGATCATGGCACTAGCTGTTGACAGATGTTGCTCGTAGAGCGCTGTTCCGGAGGAGGATGCTGAGCTGGATCTCAACACTGACGAGGGGCTGGAGATCTTTGGTCGAAGTCTTGAGGCAGCGATTGAAGTTCAGGGAGACTTCCCCAACGCTGGAGCCTCAGAGAGGGTCTCGTTGCAGCTTTCAGCATGGAGAGCCTTGTGGTAGCATCCCGGGAACTCACCGCATGCTTACCCCCCCGAGGTGCCTGATGCAGTCGCGGCGCAAGAATGCTGGGCCCCCAACTTTCAGTTCCAGGTGTTGTAGACAACCCTAACAGAATTCCACAGCTAGCGCTTCACCACGGAGAAACTTTTGTCCAACCACCTTCGCGCCTCAATAGCTATGATAGGTGGTGATGTTGCAGGTATAGATCAACCGTATGGACAGCAATTGGCACCCAGTCCAACTTTTGGTAAAGGTGCCAATCAAAAAGCTCCCCAGTCCAACACAAGCCACTAGCTGTTTCCCAACAATAGCCGTTACATCATTTGCAGCTATATCCTCATGGGGTGAAACCGAACCCCCTGAAACCACGCAGTGGTTGGCAAAACCACCGAGCGAAGGGCAGCTGCTTTTTCACTCGAGCCAAAGTCTTTTGCGGTCAGCGCCATCCAGCTTCTGAAAGCGGTCTCTCTCAGAATGTACTTGCTCCACGAGGTTTTGAAACTGTGTCAGGCAAGAGCCCTCGCTGCAATGACAGCGTTGGGCAAGCATTTTGCCCACGCATGATGGCTTTGGCATTGCATACCCCAGGGCACCCACCAATCAAGTAAGCAAGTTGAATGTACCAACACCTTTGCATGCTACTTGATTTTCAGCATTTGAACTTCAAATTGTGTCGAATTTACATTTTTCTTGGAAACACGCATGTCATAACATGTCCAAAACCCCATACACAAAACTCAGCAATCACCCCTTCCTGAGCCCAACAGCTGCAAGGCGGTGGTCAAAAATTGTAAATGTCTCCCAGCAGAAAAATCCCTCTCCCACTCCCACCAGTGTCTCCTCGCTGGTCTTTTGGCGACCTTCTTTGAAGAGGGCCGCTTGAAAGCTGCAGGTCGCTTCATGATGCCACCCGGTCACAGCCCAGCCCAGTGAAGCGAGGTTTGAGAAAAACCCTTTTGAGCCACCACCAGCAGGGCTCAAAGTTACCGACCAAACGTGTTGAGAAAGCCCCAGAACACTGAAACATCCAAGAATGTTGAAAGCTCCAACTTTTTTGGAAATTCCTTCGATTCAACATATTCAAGAAAATGGAGCTAGCCCAAAATAGCATGATTTCAAAGCCAAAACATGATTTGGAAATCAACTTTTTAGACAATTTTTTTAATATTTGGACCACGCAGTTTCTTCAACGTTGTAGACGCAGCTAACTTTTCACAACTTTGGAACTAACTTTTGATGTAACTTGGTTAAATTTGAATATGATAGATGATGATGGATGTAGATAGATGTAGATAGATGTAGATCATTATAGCGGTTGGCACCCTCGAAACAGTTAGGTCTCTCTAAGAGCACTGTGCTGCACAAAAATCGAACTGTTGCAAATGCAAAATGGTTCAGGTTTCAAGATGCAAACATAGTAAACTCGAGGTCGCAAACCAGAAGATTCCAACAGCAGGAGGTGCTCATGATGTGTGAGTGCAGCAGTCTGACAAGGCAAAGTCTGATTTATTGAAACACAAATCAAACAGAAAAACTACCTTTCCAAGAAGATTTCCAAAACAAAAAACCGATTTCTCCACTTCACAGATTTCCCAACCATTTCCCCAGCATTTCCAGCGATTTCCTGCCTTTTTCACCGTGGAAATCCCGCGTTCCACGGCGTTTCTCCCCCGTCGCAGCTATCCACTGGGGGCGCCCCACGGGGTCTCGCTGCCGCCGCGGCTCCGAGGGCCGGACAGAGCGGGCGACCCCACCCTCTGCGGGGCTGGCTCCGCCGCGACCCCGGCGCTGTGGCGCGCGCCGACTACTTCGGCCCGGGACCTCGGGACACGTCGCCGTGGGCGTCCTGTCGGCGTCGGCGCCGCAGCCCACTGAGGTCGCACGGCGCTGCACAACGCAGCGTGGCACGGCCACCTGGAGATGGTCCAAGCGCTGCTGGCCGCCCACGCGCCGCTCGAGGTGAAGGACAACATCTACGGTCGGGGGCCTCGAGGGCGGTTGAGGACGGTGAAGCCGTGAGATGCCGATCTCGTTGCAAAAGATCAAGTGAAAAAATGCCAAAGTTGGAATGTGCAATGAATCATGTGATGTGGGTGGTTAGTTGGAATTTATTTGATCGTGAGAGTTGCATGGTTACACAAATGGATTGCCTTCAGCGTGTTGTCTCTCTTGTTCCGCATTTGAAGAGAACGCTGGACAGAATCTGTGGCGAAGACGGAACTTGTTATCAGCCAGCCAAGCAACCAACAAATCGCGTTTTGAAACATTGAGAAACGGCAATTTCAACCACACCGAGTGGCATTTGGGGCATAGCCCTTGATGCCTCGGCGGTGAGTTGCAGGTTTGGGCCGGAAAGATTTGGCACATGCCATACTTTGTCCTTCACCACGTTGGTGCCTTCACCTCACATCACCTCCCATTCTATCACATCTATCACATTCTAGCTAGATGATGGACTTCAAGGAACAAGGATTGATGTTGATTTTGTCGAAGATGTGCTAAATCACAACTTCTTGCAATCTGAAATCATTTGCCAGTTTGCTATATGTTGCGCTTAAGGGGTGATCAATGTGCGATTGGTTTTGTTGCACATGCCCCTCGCAAGATGGTGGTGCTGTGAGAGAAAGGCATTTTCTTGGACGACTTGATGATGCTTGATGTCCATGTGGCCATGTAGAACCTAGAAACAGGAAACATATTCCGTTGGCCATGGTCGATACCCAGGTTCCGCAGTGTTGTAGTAAAGTGTGTGTATCTCATGTGATACAGTGCAGGTTACAAACGAGTTCGCTTGCTGACGACACTATATTACACTAGTACGTGGTATTCGGAATGATTCTGAGTGGATTGACTCTAGGGTGACATCAGTGAACTTGCAGCTGCAATGTTAAATAGTGCACTATTAATACTGCAAGTATGTTATACTCGAACAGCCTAGTTCAAAAGGAAGCATGTTCTCTTTCTGCGGAAATGCCTCCAGATGTTCTGGATGCCGTTTCTCACAGATCTTCAGCCAACAAAGCTTTAGGGAGGCTTGCATTGCTTCAGTTGGACTGTTCCCCAATTAACGTTGTGATCCCTCTTTCTCTCCACCCATGGCTGTGTGCGTTCCGTCCCACCTCCATTCTTCATGCTCCCAAGTAGCCCTGGTGCTATTTCTTTGCCTGTTGATGATAAATGTACTGCATGTGCTGCGGACTGCGGGGTTGCATTTCCACCGGTTCCACATAGTTCACAATGAATTTAACTCTTGAAAGGTGGCATTTAGGCCACATTTGATTGAACGTTCATGGAGCTGAGGACATGCAGTGTCAACAAACCGGACCGAGTTTGGGATTCTTTTTGTTGCGCGGCTGCCCGAGGTGAGACTCCTCTGCACAAAGCGGCAGACGAGGGCCACGAAGCCGTGGTGCGGGAGCTGTTGGCGGCCAAGGCCTCGCTGCAGAGCGAGAACAAACATGGCCAGGGGCCTTAGTGGGAGAGATGGGCTGGCGGAAGCAGAGTTCAGCTTAGCGGTTTAGCGTGTCCCAAGTTTCCATTTCCGGAGTTTTCTTTTGAAGTTCGCAGCGCAGATCATCAAATGACTAATGTCGCATTTTAGTTAACTGGTTGCTTGTAGAATCATTGCCCACAGATGTTTTGTGTTTGCACTTTTTGGGGCAAGACGCAATCTTGGCAAACAGGCATTCCACCATCTTTGACTTGAGCCGAATGCTGGTAGCTTGCAGGGGTTTCACAACGAAGCGCATGATGCTTCTGAATCGTATGTCTGTTCTTCATAGTTCTTCGGCAACTCTTGAGGTTAGTGAACGCAAATCACGAAAGCTGCGTCCAATAGCTGGAGTTGAGTTAGTTTTAGCTACTTTTAGTATTTGGAAGTTTGGGGGATGTCACCGGGCCAACAACGTGAACATCATGTCCACCTCCCCCTCTGCAATGCGGGCTCCATTACCCCCAAGGCGTGCAGTTTCTGGTCGTTGGACTCGGATAAAACACCTGCAGAAACTAGTGTTTTGACACACTTGGGGGTAAACAGCCTCCTTTTCTTCCTCCAACAAGCAACCCAGAACATGCATGCGGCGGCATTTTGGTGTTTTTGTTGGTGTCCTGGTGACGGTGGTCGTGGTGTCTTGGTGTGAGAATGGTGGTTCAGTGGCGGTGTTTTATAGTGGTGTCGTGGCGGATTTTTTGGTGATGATGTTTTAGTCGGTGTCTTTTGGACATGGTGTTTTCATGGTTTTTGTGGACTTTTTTGTGGTGCTGGGGGTTTTGTCGTTGTGGTGTGTTGCTGGGTGGGTGGACTTTTTGTAAGCATAGCACAAGATGCATGCCTCAAGCTTACCCGCAGGAACAAATACACAATGTCATACCAGAAGCATACAGACAACAAGACGAAGCATATACTAGCAAGATAGAGACAGAACAAGAACCAAAACCCAAAACATCCAATACATACTTGCAGGAACAAGAAGCATGCGTGCAGACAGGAAAACTTTTTGCATATGAGAAGCATACAAAACAGAACAAGAAGCATAGTAGAAGTGTACAGATAGGGAAGCATCGTAACAGGAATATACACGAACAAGAAACATGCCAAAAACATACAAAGAGCAAGAAGAAACATAAGAGCATAGAGACAGGAAGAAGAAACTACACCTTCCTCCCAACTTAGCTTTCGGTCAACCCCCTCGGACTCAAGTCTTCCACGGGAAACGACTGGGTTTCTCATCACTGCTGGGTTTTTTCATCTATTGTGGAACCAGTGCTTGTATTGCAATGTAGGGCCAATGTTCTCCGCTGAATGTTTTCACGCTGTGTTCTTTGCTTTGCTCAGGCCAGACACCCTTAGATCGGGCGAAAAGGGCGGGAAAGACAAATGTTGTTAAGATCTTGGAGGCCAGGTGCACGAGCGGGTTCTCAGAAGCAATTTGCTCACTGCTGTTTATCTCGAAGCCTCACAAAAGATTTTAGTGCTACATCCGATGGTTTTGCAAGGTCCGTTGATGCGTTCCTGTCACACCAATCTATGTCCAGGCTGCACAGGGCCGATGAAATCATCAGGTCCAAAGCGGAGAGACCGGAAACAATTTGGGAAAGGAACCGTGTGGGATTGCACGAGTTGACAAACTGTTTGTTTTCGAAACATGATTGTAGATTTTGGAATTCGGGAAAAACATTTGTGAATTCAGACTCACCAATCTTGGACTTGGTTAATTTGCAGATCAACAGATGAATGTTTAGGTTTGTGCGTTGACGCCAACAGTCTTGGAGCGGGAGTAACAATTCAGGAAAGCATCTTGGAAACATTCTAATCTCTTTAGAAAAACATTAGAATCCCCCAAAAACAGTCTGAAAACCATGTAAAAAAACGCATCGTGAAGTCAAACTGGTTGCATTCGGAATGATGTCCCGCCGATTCTCTGTGACGAAGCATGTTCTGTTGGAGGCCGACCTTCCAAGTGCCAGGAGCTTACTACTCGGTCGGGCATCTAGCTATGGGTCAGTATTAACCAAAAAAAGGATAGCAGTTCACATCCCAAGAAAATGGTACAGGGTACCCACAACCCTCTCACTGGGCTGCGGCTCAAAATGTAAAGGCCCGATCCATACCCCTGGCCCACATGCGATCCATACCCCTCATCCATACCAAAAGTCAGGTGATCCAGACCGATCCATACCTCCGGATCACTGCGTCCCGATCCATACTCGTTTTTTGAGCTGGGATGTCAATGCTGGGATCTCTCTGTCAATGCTACCGATGCCTCTACATGGCTCAGGGATGGCACCTGTCAATGCTACACCATAGTCCCACTTCCGGTTGGAAATGGCAACTTGTTTCAACCTGTTTCCTTCCCATTTTGCCCAGCTGTTCCTTGCTTCATCTTGTTTCCTTCAATGCGGGATGGAGCTCCAGAGCGAATATTTCCAAGTCTCATAGGGCCACAATTTGATTTCACAAACCAGTAGTGTGAATTTTTAAGCTTTGGAAATGCCCTACACAATTTTGATATCCAGATTGCTAGATGTAATTTTTTGGGGACCATGCGACTTGACCTGGGTGAGCAAATTCTGTCGGAAAAAACTAAAGTCTTGAACATTGCTGATCAAGTTGGCAAAATACACCTCAAGAGAGCTCAAGGCTGCCTCAAACGCATGTGAGTGCTCATGAAATTGAACGACAGCATGAGCCTACGGCCGTGAGTGTGGAACCTGCAAAGGCACGGTGCTTTCTGCCAAGATCTCACAGACATGGCAACCAAGGCCAGCCTGTGAGCACGGTTATTGATTCAATTTGAATGAATTTCACAACCTTTGACTCACCGACTTGAACTTCTCCGTGAATCATCCATGGAAACGTTGGAAATGCTTGTATTGAGAACTAGAACTTGAATAACTGCAACTCGCATGTGGTCGAGATAGCACGACACTTTGCGGCTGGATGCGAGAAGATCAAGTCATTTGCACAAGATCGAGAAAAACTCGAGCAAAAAATGGCAAGGTGTGACTGTGCGAGACAGGTTTTGAACCTTGGACCTGTGACTTTACAGAAATTTCGTTGGGCGAGGCCGAATAATCTTGATGGACGTTTTGCATTCTGTTCCTGAAGATTTCAGACTCTGGAATTTCTTCTGTTAGAATTGTTTTTGAAAAACCGCAGAGCTTCTAGCGCAGAGCTTCTGACACGTCAACCACTTTGGCCCAAAGCATGTGAAGGTGCATTGGTATAGAAAAAGTGTGGTAGTTGTCACATGTTTACATGCCAAGTCATTTTCACAAGTTTAGCCGCATTATCATGTGGTAGACTTGGGTGTTTCTCAAAATAGGGGTACCCAAATCGTCCAGTTTATTAATCATTTTCAGGAGTCAACCCACCAATCAACCATTGATTGGGGGTCCCAACTTTAAGAACCCAGCCATTTCCGTTAGGCCCATGGTGTGCGACTCTGATTCTTGGGATTGCTCTTCTTGAGCAGCGCACGCCATGACAAACCGTGTTACAGCAACTGCGCGGATATCCAATGCCATGTGAAGACGGCGGCATGTGGCAGGAGACGTGGTTGAATCCATGGCTCGTTTGTTTCCTGTTGGCATATCGCCGAGTAATCATGGTCATGATGGCTGTATTTGTCAATGCATCGGTTTTTTCAGACAGTCTATGGTAATTGTTTGCCAAAGCGGCCAGCAAGATTTCTACGTTGTTCAGCTTGGTCACCTACGTAGATTCCAGCACACACACACAGTCAACAGTCATATCAGCATTTATCAAGCACATCCTGCACCCATCGGTTGTAGCCCCAAGCATTTGAAAGCATCCACAAGCATAAATGGTTTTCCGATGGTGTATTTTTGCACCGAATCTAGAGTGCTCAGTGATGACCAATGATAACATGATATATCACGCATGTCGCACAACTTTGGGTATCCCGAAATGCTAATTAAGAAAATTATCGACCATGACACTTTGGGGTGCCCAACATGTTTAGATAAGACAGTTTCATTGGTGATTATGCTTGTACGGATGATGATCCCATGTCCAATGGAGTGCCAATTCTCGCCCATATTAGTGATCCAATTGCATGGCAAAAAAGACACTGCGCACGGCAATTGATCCAATACAGCCGCTCTACCTGGCCTTACTTTTCGACCCTCCTGAAGCACAAAATTAGTGAAAGACATAGCGTTTTGCGTCATAGTGCATGCATTTCTCCCTTGACATCTCTTCTTTTGGACCACTAGATGCAACTTTCCACATGTTCGAAGTTTAACTTCTAAACAACCTTTGATGATTGTTGTTTATTGTCGCTATAGATCGGCATTAGTTTAGCTACTGAGTTGTTAGCCCCTGGCCTACCCATCTGCTTAAGAATTGGTTCCAAGCAACTCGCAGAACGCTGCAATGAAGCATCAACAAACTCTTCGGACAACCTGCCACCAGGCAGCTGGCCCTGCAATGTCTGCGGCTCAGAGTGCCCCGGAGGTTCATTGATACATCGGTCATGGTCCGGCTGTGAAGCGGTCCTACTGAGGGTGAGGGTTAGCTTCCCCACCGATTGAGCTAGTTTTGTTTTTATGCTCGGCCATGCCCTTCTGCTAAATCCGATGTTTTCATTTCACCATGTCATCGCTGTGGCTGTGGGGTGAAGTACACAGACTTTCAAGATGCGTCCGTTGTGTGTCAAGCCATGACTCGCTGAGGCTCCACATGGGACTTGGAATTTGGAACCACTTGTTCCAGGCCTTGGGAGAAAAGCGACAGCTTCTCTCAGTCAGCAACAGCTTAACCAAACGGAAGTGACATAGATTGACATAGGATAAGTTTCATCCATGCAATATGGTTATGTCTATTGATCAAGAGCTTCGAAGTACTAGCTTCTATTCTATCAGAAAATTATCATTTAGTCTGAGGGATGGCCTCAATGATCTCAGATGACGTGGGTATATCTCCTGTGATTTGCTTTATGTCAGTTTCTTTGATTCCACTGGTGGAAATTATTGTTTTCGCTGGCGGATGCTCATTATCTACAGGTCATGTTTGAGAACCCGCCTCATCCTGCAATGACGCATCGATCCATATCGATCCCCTGTAGTAAGCCATCGGCGGCGGTGCGCAGGTATTACACCAGTGACTAATGATGTGCGAAACTGAGAGATCAGAATACCAAGCAACCAAAGACATTGCCGAGTTACTGTACTTCATGGTGAGTTCTTGCCATTCAGACAATTCATTTCATGATGATTCATGACGTGTATTTGGTGGCAATCCATAAATGGTCCTTTTCAGCCACGAACCTTTGGTGAACGAATTGAACCTGGCTGCATGTGGTTCATGACCTAGTCTTGAGCCGTTGGGTTGGCCCGAATCTGTCATGATAGCACTGGCTTTAGTGGGGAAAGTTGCTTACAGTACATGTTGAGATAACAATGTAGCTTCATGAGATGCACCCACAGACAACGAGGCACCTGCGCGACCTGAGTTGAAGCAGAGATTGGCCAAGTCGTAGCGAAACCGCATGTCAAGACGCTCGCTACTCACCCCGGATGGTGAGAGGACGAAACTGCTTGGGGGCCAAGATCTTACACTCTCAGATAGAAAGTTTGTCATTGCGCACGTGTTTTTTCACTACTGCAGATGATGTCATATCCACAGTTTGGCAGATTTCTGTTTGATATTTTTGGCATTCCTTGACTCTTGAAGATGACCCCTGCATCATGTAGTGACCAGCGCTTCGTCATTTTACAGGGGTTCCTTACGTAGGGATTCCTTCGAAAAAAAAACAAACAAAGCAACCATCTTTCTTTTACACTATCTTGTTTTGAAAAAACAGCGTGTTATTTTCGTTGGCACAGAAGCTCTTCCTGTAAGATGATCCGTTGCTGGCTCTTCATGAGGAGACAAGCTGCAACGTTCGATCCCCAACGAGTGCACAAGGCCTCAGCACCATGGATCATGATCTAGTCACTTGACATTAGTTGATCCGTGACATCCATGATCTGACGGGTTCAACCTCAGCTCATCACCGGCCGATGACTATTCATGAATCGGTGATATTGGGTCATTCATCAGAGCTTCATAATGTTAGCCGTTAGCCATTTCTGAGGCTGACAATTCCTGGTTTTGGGTGTTATCTACGACCTTGACTGCGTAACCAATAGGTACCAAAAATCATTTTCTGAGGAATCGTAGGAATTGTAGTAAGTCCTCATTGTTCTCAAGTGGTGCTGAGTTGTTGCCATTCTGCTAGTTTTCTTTCATTTTTCAAAGAAATGCTTGCTAAGTGCAGGTGCTTCTTGATTATGACTGAAGGATTCAAATGGATTCAATACATTTCAGCCCCCCTGGTTCCGCCATCCACCATACTGTCCTGGAGGCTCCAATGAAGTCAGAATTTCCTGCGAAGCTTCTCGCAGATGTGCAAAAGGAAGCAGAGAGTGTCTCAAAGTATTGGATGGCTTTCAAGTCAGATGTTGAGATGCAGAACGCTTCTTGGTGTAGGACTGAACACTCTGCAGCCACTATAGATGCACAAATAAGGTGAGAACAAGGTGTCGACTTCATTGAGGTTTCTTTGTGGAAGCACATGAACCCTGCACTGCCTTGTCTATGGTGTTGTGGCGACATAACTCTGTTGTTTTGCCCTCAGCCGAGAAGCTCAACGGATAACTACGACATTGCTAGTGCTGACTACACGTGTGCCATCAGCAATCAGCAGTGATACGAAGGACGTTTGCACGTTGATTCTCCATGGTTCTCGTAAACAGTGTCGCCGTGTCTTCAAACCACGTGAAACTAATGCTAATCAAATTCTTATTGCGGCAAGAAATGGATCGAAGTATAAAAAGGCTAGAAGTCTCTGTAGCAAATGGATGAATTTTCCTGGATCAGTTTTTGAATACAGGCTTAAAATAAGTTTTCCATTTTCTTCCTGCCCTCAGCCGAAACGGGCTATCCAGGTACGGATACTTTGGAAACATGTAAAGGTCAGCAGAAGCACGCAGAAGGTTGCATGTCATGGATAGGTTGTTAGGCCAGCCCTACAAGGAGCCCTTTGATTGCTTCCTGTTTGGGCAATGGATTCTGGCCACATTTGGGCTTGCGCAGAAGGGCGTGTAAAGGCCCTCGTATTCCACAAAGTTGTGGATGGTTGACTCCAAGCTGATGTGGCTGATGCATGTTCGGAAAGAATTACAGGTCGTGCTGCGGAAGCGTCATGCGTGTACACTCTTCTTGCTCGGAGAGTTTGAGGCGGGGTGATTGAATGGGTGGATGCATGGATTGCAGAGCAAGACGAGGTTTGTAGTGTCTTTTTGGGCTTTGCAGTCTTGCAGAGTCTTGCTGCATGCAGCTTCAGATTGTTTTGAGGTACTAGATTGGTTGAAGAGTACGGCTTTTGTGCAAGGTTGCCAGTGGCCAATGCAGGCTGGGGTTTCCACGGAAAGTTCCGTTGAGTGGTGATTTGTGGGGCTTGAAGTATGTGGCAGGTACTGGCAGCAGTATATTTGCTGATGTTGGACCTCAAGAAGGAGTTGCGATGCATCCTTGCATGGAGGAGCGCGGGATGCTTGAATCTGATGCCTCATGTGACTTGTGAGGCTCCGCGCTCAGTTTGTCCACGTGAAGTATTCTGTGTGAGACTTTCTGACTTTTCTGCTTTACCCTGTCTGAGATCCTGTCCTTCCTGCTGCCTCCCAACCTCGCCTTCAAAGCTGCGCGACAGGCAATGCACATAGACTGTTCCAACTTCATTTTTTTCGAACATTTGCATCACGAAGGTTGTGCGTCCGACTCGGTTGCCACATCCAGGCGCGATTTTCATCCAAAACAAAAGTGGACACAGCCTGGTGTTTGCCTGTCAGGTTACCTGTATATGGCTGAAACGAGCAGGACCGCGGACTGTGCTCTGTGAACCCAAGCAGTTTGTGTGCTCACTTTGCCCCTCGATCAGGCCCAAGCAGGAAGTGAAGGGCTTGAGAATGTTGGTTAAGGCTTTGCACTGCAGCCTGGGCTCAGCGCTTCCGGCATGTTTGGACAAGTCGTGAAACTGCTTCCGCTGCCATCTTGTCCTGGCTGCCAACAGGACGAGGAGATGGCAACGACAGACAGCATAGTGCTGAAAACAATCATGACGGAGGCGCTCTTCAGCTGGTCTTTGCTTTCAGGGTGTAGTCGGTGTGGTGCGAGACTTGGTTCAATGAGTGTCAACACAAGTGAGCTGAGCTGCTCATGGGGTGATTCGGACCCACAGGTCCGACTTGGGTCAACTTCCTAAGCCCAGTAAACGCAGGTTTCATACCATCATCAATGAAAGCTGACAGCGACAGCGGCCTTCAGTGGCAAAAAGGTATTGCAATCCAATGCTGGCGTTTTCTATCAGACTTGGCATGAAAGAAGTCTTGGGCGGCAATTGTGTGAAAGAATCTTTCAAGTATGAAAGACTTGTGTGAATCAATATTGGTCAAGAATATATTGTGTCACGTATTCAAATATTCCAAGATGTGGACCTGCCTTTGTCTCGAAGAGTCTGCGCAGGTGCTTCCGTGCGACTGCAAAGATGTGGAAAGCCAAGGCTCGCAGGAAGGTTCCTTGCCATAGCCTCAGCGAGAACCAAAGATTCATGGAATTGGAAAACACATGAGAAAGGAAACAAATTGTATAGGAAATTCCTGATTTCTTCGAAAATTGATGGATCTACTTATACCAAAGATCTCTGGAATGTCCACGTGCAATTGGAAAGCAAGGATTTCGGAGGAGCCATCCAGCGAAGCCTGCAGCCTCCTCAGTGCTGGATCTTCATCTTTGATCTCTGATCACTTCTCTTATATATATATGTATATATATATATATATATGTATGTATGTATAAATAGATAGGTAGATAGACAGATATACAGTAACTTCATTGATCACTTCATTCTCTTCAATCAGACTCTTCTGATCACTTCCTGCAGACTCTTTGATCACTTCATCCTCTTTAGATTCTTTGAAAGATCACTTCTTTCGCAGGCCTTGATTCTCCAAGCAACCAAAAGCTTGCCAAAAAGCAAAGGTGCCCCTAGGGATTTTTTTGCCATTCCCGGGTTTGGAAATGCATTGATTCCACGGAAAGAGCTTGACGTGCCTTGGTGATCGTGGGAGGCGAAAGGAGGAGAGGAAGCTGCGGAAGCGCAAAATCAAGGCAATTGAAAGCCAGGATTGTTGGTCCCGAAGATTAGGATACGGTTGGACACGAACTTGTGGCCCACATCGGTCGAAGATTTGGCACTTTTGGTGCTGCGACCAGGCTTTGCGGCAGCAAGGGCTCTGGACACTTTTGCCAGTTGATCTGATGTGACTGTTGAGATTGAGCAGAGAAGAAGTCTTGCGCTTGACTTTGCCTGCTGTGTTTTCATCTTGCCATCTGCATCAGTACTCTACGTTCTTCGCTTTGGTTTGGCAGTTGTAAGTACTTGAACTAGAATTGGAATGACTGCAACTCGTATGTGGGCGAGATAACAAGACACTTTGCAGCTGGATGCGAGAAGATCAAATCGTTTGCACCAGACTGAGAAAACCTTGAGCAAAAAATGGCAAGGTGTGATTGTGCGAAACAGGTTTTGAACCTTGGACATGTGACGTTACAAAAATTCCTGGGCGAGGCCGATGTCATGCATTCTGTTCTGTTCCTGGTGATTTCGGACTCTTGAATTTCTGCTTTCAGAGTTGTGTATGAAAAACCGCAGAGTTTCTGACACGTCAAGCACTTTGGCCCAAAGCGTGTGAAGATGCATTTCTCTAGAAAAGTGTGGTAGATGTCATATGTTTAGATGCCAAGTCATTTTCACAAGTTTAGCCGCATTGTCATGTGGTAGACTTGGGTGTTTCTCAAAATACAGGTACCCAAATCATCCAGTTTATTTATCATTTCGAGTGTTCAAACCACCAATCAATCATTTTTTGGGGTCCCAATTTTAAGAACCCAGCCATTTCCGTTAGGCCCATGGTGTGCGACTCTGATTCTTGGGATTGCTCTTCTTGAGCAGCGCACGCCATGACAAACCGTGTTACAGCAACTGCGCGGATATCCAATGCCATGTGAAGACGGCGGCATGTTGCAGGAGACGTGGTTGAATCCATGGCTCGTTTGTTTGATTCCTGTTGGTCACGGTCATTATGACCAAAATGGGTCAATGCATCACGTTTTCAGACAGTATGCTGGATATACAATGGTTTGTCAAAGCGGCCAGCAATATTTCCACTTGATTCAGCTCGGTCACCTACGTAGATTCCAGCACAAACAGTCAACAGCTATATCAGCAGCATTTATCAAGCAAGCACATCAAGCACATCAAGCACACCAAGCACATCAAGCACATCAATCACATCAAGCCGGTTGTAGCCTCAAGCATTTGAAAGCATCCATAATCACAAATGGTTTTCCAATGGTGTATTTTTATACCCAAATCTAGAGCCTTCAATGATGACCAATGATAACATGATATATCACACGTGTCGCAAAACTTTGGGTATCCCAAAATGCCAAGGAGATTATCGACCACGACACTTTGGGGTGCCCAACATTTTTAGATAAGACAGTCCGATTATGCATGCCCGGATGATGGTCCCATGCCCCATGGAATACCAATTCCCGCCCATATTAGTGATCAAATTGCATGGCAAAAAAAACACTGCGAACGGCAATTGATCCAATACCGCCGCTCTACCTGGCCCTACTCCCTCCCGAAGCACAAAACTACTGAAACACCGAGCGTTTTGCGTCATAGTGCATACATTTCTCCCTTGACATCTCTTCTTTCAGACCACTTGCTGCAACTTTCCACATGTTCGAAGTTTGACATCAAACATCCTTTGATGATTGTTCATTATCGCTATAGATCGGCATTAGTTTAGCTACTTAGTTGTTAACCGCTGGCCTACCCATCTACTCAAAACTTGGTTCCAAGCAACTTGCAGAACACTGCAATGAACAGGCAGTTGCTGGCCCTGCAACGTCTGCGGCTCAGAGTGCCCCGGAGGTTCATTGGTACATCGGTCATGGTCCAGCTGTGAAGCGGTCCTACTGAGGGTGAGGGTTAGCTTCGCCACCGATTGAGCTGGTTAAACCTAGCTTTGGTTTACAGATTCTCCGGATCCCTTGTCCCAAACATGGTTCTTTGGATTTTGAATATTTCAGACTTCGGGATTTCGCGTCCTGCAAATGTGTCTGTTTCCATCAGCTTTCCCATTGTGTTGAGTTTTACTTGGGGGATTGTTCCAAGAATGTGTGTTTCCTTTTATGTTTGGC
This sequence comes from Symbiodinium kawagutii, assembly GCA_009767595.1. NCBI lineage: Eukaryota > Dinophyceae > Suessiales > Symbiodiniaceae > Symbiodinium > Symbiodinium kawagutii. The sequence continues at coordinate 239,948 of VSDK01013793.1, forward strand.
CATGCCCTTCTGCCAAATCCGCTATTTTCATGTCACCATGGCTGTGGGAGCACTGCTGTAGCTTTCGGGCAAAGTACACAGACTTTCAACATGCGTCCGTTGTGTGTCAAGCCATGACTCGCTGAGGCTCCACATGGGACTTGGAATTTGGAACCACTTGTTCCAGGCCTTGGGAGAAAAGCGACAGCTTCTCTCAGTCAGCAACAGCTTAACCAAACGGAAGTGACATAGATTGACATAGGATAAGTTTCATCCATGCAATATGGTTATGTCTTATGATCAAAAGCTTCGAAGTACTAGCTTCTATTCTATCAGAAAATTATCATTTAGTCTGAGGGATGGCCTCAATGATCTCAGATGACGTGGGTATATCTCCTGTGATTTGCTTTATGTCAGTTTCTTTGATTCCACTGGCGGAAATTATTGTTTTCGCTGGCAGATGCTCATTATCTACAGGTCATGTTTGAGAACCCGCCTCATCCTGCAATGACGCATCGATCCATATCGATCCCCTGTAGTAAGCCATCGGCGGCGGTGCGCAGGTATTACACCAGTGACTAATGATGTGCGAAACTGAGAGATCAGAATACCAAGCAACCAAAGACATTGCCGAGTTACTGTACTTCACGGTGAGTTCTTGCCATTCAGACGATTCATTTCATGATGATTCATGACGTGTATTTGGTGGCAATCCATAAATGGTCCTTTTCAGCCACGAACCTTTGGTGAACGAATTGAACCTGGCTGCATGTGGTTCATGACCTACTCTTGAGCCATTGGGTTGGCCCGAATCTGTAGTGATAGCAACGGCTTTAGTGGGGAAAGTTGCATACAGGACTTCCTGATGTAACAATGTAGCTTCATCCACCCACAGACACTGAGGCACCTGCGTGACTTGAGTTGAAGCAGAGATTGGCCAAGTCGTAGCGAAGCCGCATGTCAAGACGCTCGCTACTCACGCCGGATGGTGAGAGGACTAAACTGCTTGGGGGCCAAGATCTTTCACTCTCAGATAGAAAGTTTGTCATTGCGCACGTGTTTTTTCACTACTGCAGATGACGATGTCATATCCACAGTTTGGCAGATCTTTGTTTGATATTTTTGGCATTCTTTGACTCTTGAAGATGACCCCTGCATCATGTAGTGACCAGCGCTTCGTCGTTTTACAGGGGTTCCTTAAGTAGGGATTCCTTCGAAAAAAACACAAACAAAGCAACCATGTTTCTTTTACACTATCTTGTTTTGTGAAAACAGCGTGTTATTTTCGTTGGCACAGAAGCTCTTCCTGTAACATGATCCGTTGCTGGCTCTTCATGAGGAGACAAGCTGCAACGTTCGATCCCCAACGAGTGCACAAGGCCTCAGCACCATGGATCATGATCTAGTCACTTGACATTAGTTGATCCGTGACATCCATGATCTGACGGGTTCAACCTCAGCTCATCACCGGCCGATGACTATTCATGAATCGGTGATATTGGGTCATTCATCAGAGCTTCATAATGTTACGGCAAGACTCCATGGTTTGCCCGGATGCACAAGACCTGCGCAGAAGTTAGTCTTGGGTGTTATCTACGACCTTGACTGCGTAACCAATAGGTACCAAAAATCATTTTCTGAGGAATCGTAGGAATTGTAGTAAGTCCTCATTGTTCTCAAGTGGTGCTGAGTTGTTGCCATTCTGCTAGTTTTCTTTCATTTTTCAACGAAATGCTTGCTAAGTGCAGGTGCTTCTTGATTATGACTGAAGGATTCAAATGGATTCAATACATTTCAGCCCCCCTGGTTCCGCCATCCCACCATACTGTCCTGGAGGCTCCAATGAAGTCAGAATTTCCTGCGAAGCTTCTCGCAGATGTGCAAAAAAGAAGCAGAGAGTGTCTCAAAGCATTGGATGGCTTTCAAGTCAGGTGTTGAGATGCAGAACGCTTCTTGGTGTAGGACTGAACACTCTGCAGCCACTATAGATGCACAAATAAGGTGAGAACAAGGTGTCGACTTCATCGAGGTTTCTTTGTGGAAGCACATGAACCCTGCACTGCCTTGTCTATGGTGTTGTGGCGACATAACTCTGTTGTTTTGCCCTCAGCCGAGAAGCTCAACGGATAACTACGACATTGCTAGTGCTGACTACACGTGTGCCATCAGCAATCAGCAGTGATACGAAGGACATTTGCACGTTGATTCTCCATGGTTCTCGTAAACAGTGTCGCCGTGTCTTCAAACCACGTGAAACTAATGCTAATCAAATTCTTATTGCGGCAAGAAATGGATCGAAGTATAAAAAGGCTAGAAGTCTCTGTAGCAAATGCATGAATTTTTCCTGGGTCAGTTTTTGAATACAGGCTTAAAATAAGTTTTCCATTTTCTTCCTGCCCTCAGCCGAAAGGGGCTATCCAGGTACGTATACTTTGGAAACATGTAAAGGTCAGCAGAAGCACGCAGAAGGTTGCATGTCATGGATAGGTTGTTAGGCCAGCCCTACAAGGAGCCCTTTGATTGCTTCCTGTTTGGGCAATGGATTCTGGCCACATTTGGGCTTGCGCAGAAGGGCGTGTAAAGGCCCTCGTATTCCACAAAGTTGTGGATGGTTGATTCCAAGCTGATGTGGCTGATGCATGTTCGGAAAGAATTACAGGTCGTGCTGCGGAAGCGTCATGCCTGTACACTCTTCTTGCTCGGAGAGTTTGAGGCGGGGTGATTGAATGGGTGGATGCATGGATTGCAGAGCAAGACGAGGTTTGTAGTATCTTTTTGGGCTTTGCAGTCTTGCAGAGTCTTGCAGCATGCAGCTTCAGATTGTTTTGAGGTACTAGATTGGTTGAAGAGTACGGCTTTTGTGCAAGGTTGCCAGTGGCCAATGCAGGCTGGGGTTTCCACGGAAAGTTCCGTTGAGTGGTGATTTGTGGGGCTTGAAGTATGTGGCAGGTACTGGCAGCAGTATATTTGCTGATGTTGGACCTCAAGAAGGAGTTGCGATGCATCCTTGCATGGAGGAGCGCGGGATGCTTGAATCTGATGCCTCATGTGACTTGTGAGGCTCCGCGCTCAGTTTGTCCACGTGAAGTATTCTGTGTGAGACTTTCTGACTTTTCTGCTTTACCCTGTCTGAGATCCTGTCCTTCCTGCTGCCTCCCAACCTCGCCTTCAAAGCTGCGCGACAGGCAATGCACATAGACTGTTCCAACTTCATTTTTTTCGAACATTCGCATCACGAAGGTTGTGCGTCCGACTCGGTTGCCACATCCAGGCGCGATTTTCATCCAAAACAAAAGTGGACACAGCCTGGTGTTTGCCTGTCAGGTTACCTGTATATGGCTGAAACGAGCAGGACCGCGGACTGTGCTCTGTGAACCCAAGCAGTTCGTGTGCTCACTTTGCCCCTCGATCAGGCCCAAGCAGGAAGTGAGGGGCTTGAGAATGTTGGTTAAGGCTTTGCACTCCAGCCTGGGCTCAGCGCTTCCGGCATGTTTGGACAAGTCGTGAAACTGCTTGCCATCTTGTCCTGGCTGCCAACAGGACGAGGAGATGGCAACGACAGACAGCATAGTGCTGAAAACAATAATGACGGAGGCGCTCTTCAGCTGGTCTTTGCTTTCAGGGTGTAGTCGGTGTGGTGCGAGACTTGGTTCAATGAGTGTCAACACAAGTGAGCTGAGCTGCTCATGTATGGGGTGATTCGGACCCACAGGTCCGACTTGGGTCAACTTTTTAAGCCCAGTAAACGCAGGTTTCATACCATCATCAATGAAAGCTGACAGCGACAGCGGCCTTCAGTGGCAAAAAGGTATTGCAATCCAATGCTGGCATTTTCTATCAGATTTGGCATGAAAGAAGTCTTGGGCGGCAATTGTGTGAAAGAATCTTTCAAGTATGAAAGACTTGTGTGAATCAATATTGGTCAAGAATATATTGTGTCACGTATTCAAATATTCCAAGATGTGGACCTGCCTTTGTCTCGAAGAGTCTGCGCAGGTGCTTCCGTGCGACTGCAAAGATGAGGAAAGCCAAGGCTCGCAGGAAGGTTCCTTGCCATAGCCTCAGCGAGAACCAAAGATCCATGGAATTGGAAAACACATGAAAAAGGAAACAAATTGTATAGGAAATTCCTGATTTCTTCGAAAATTGATGGATCTACTTATACCAAAGATCTCTGGAATGTCCACGTGCAATTGGAAAGCAAGGATTTCGAAGGAGCCATCCAGCGAAGCCTGCAGCCTCCTCAGTGCTGGATCTTCATCTTTGATCTTTGATGATCACTTCCTGCAGACTCTTTGATCACTTCATCCTCTTTAGATTCTTTGAAAGATCACTTCTTTCGCAGGCCTTGATTCTCCAAGCAACCAAAAGCTTGCCAAAAAGCAAAGGTGCCCCTAGGGATTTTTTGCCATTCCCGGGTTTGGAAATGCATTGATTCCACGGAAAGAGCTTGACGTGCCTTGGTGATCGTGGGAGGCGGAAGGAGGAGAGGAAGCTGCGGAAGCGCAAAATCAAGGCAATTGAAAGCCAGGATTGTTGGTCCCGAAGATTAGGATACGGTTGGACACGAACTTGTGGCCCACATTGGTCGAAGATTTGGCACTTTTGGTGCTGCGACCAGGCTTTGCGGCAGCAAGGGCTCTGGACACTTTTGCCAGATGATCTGATGTGACTGTTGAGATTGAGCAGAGAAGAAGTCTTGCGCTTGACTTTGCCTGCTGTGTTTTCATCTTGTCATCTGCATCAGTACTCTACGTTCTTCGCTTTGGTTTGGCAGTTGTAAGTACTTGAACTAGAATTGGAATGACTGTAACTCGTATGTGGGCGAGATAACAAGACACTTTGCAGCTGGATGCGAGAAGATCAAGTCGTTTGCGCCAGACTGAGAAAACCTTGAGCAAAAAATGGCAAGGTGTGATTGTGCGAAACAGGTTTTGAACCTTGGACATGTGACGTTACAGAAATTCCTGGGCGAGGCCGAATAATCTTGATGGATGTCATGCATTCTGTTCTGTTCCTGGTGATTTCGGACTCTTGAATTTCTGCTTTCAGAGTTGTGTATGAAAAACCGCAGAGTTTCTGACACGTCAAGCACTTTGGCCCAAAGCGTGTGAAGATGCATTGTTCTAGAAAAGTGTGGTAGATGTCATATGTTTAGATGCCAAGTCATTTTCACAAGTTTAGCCGCATTGTCATGTGGTAGACTTGGGTGTTTCTCAAAATAGGGGTACCCAAATCATCCAGTTTATTTATCATTTTGAGTAGTCAAACCACCAATCAACCATGTTTTGGGGTCCCAATTTTAAGAACCCAGCCATTTCCGTTAGGCCCATGGTGTGCGACTCTGATTCTTGGGATTGCTCTTCTTGAGCAGCGAACGCCATGACAAACCGTCTTACAGCAACTGCGCGGATATCCAATGCCATGTGAAGACGGCGGCGTGTGGCAGGAGACGTGGTTGAATCCATGGCTCGTTTGTTTGATTCCTGTTGGCATATCGACCAGTAATCGCGGTCATTATGACCAAAATGGGTCAATGCATCAGGTTTTCAGACAGTATGCTGTATATACAATGGTTTGTCAAAGCGGCCAGCAATATTTCCACTTGATTCTGCTCGGTCACCTACGTAGATTCCAGCACAAACAGTCAACAGCTATATCAGCAGCATTTATCAAGCAAGCACATCAAGCACATCAAACACACCAAGCACATCAAGCACATCAATCACATCAAGCCGGTTGTAGCCTCAAGCATTTGAAAGCATCCATAATCACAAATGGTTTTCCGATGGTGTATTTTTGCACCGAATCTAGAGTGCTCAGTGATGACCAATGATAACATGATATATCACGCATGTCGCACAACTTTGGGTATCCCGAAATGCTAAGAAATTATCGACCATGACACTTTGGGGTGCCCAACATGTTTAGATAAGACAGTTTCATTGGTGATTATGCTTGTGCGGATGATGATCCCATGTCCAATGGAGTGCCAATTCTCGCCCATATTATTGATCAAATTGCATGGCAAAAAAAGACACTGCGCACGGCAATTGATCCAATACCGCCGCTCTACCTGGCCTTACTTTTCGACCCTCCCGAAGCACAAAATTAGTGAAAGACATTGCGTTTTGCGTCATTGTGCATACATTTCTCCCTTGACATCTCTTCTGTCAGACCACTAGATGCAACTTTCCACATGTTCGAAATTTAACTTCTAAACAATCTTTGATGATTGTTGTTTATTGTCGCTATAGATCGGCATTAGTTTAGCTACTGAGTTGTTAGCCCCTGGCCTACCCATCTACTCAAAACTTGGTTCCAAGCAACTCGCAGAACGCTGCAATGAAGCATCAACAAACTCTTCGGACAACCTGCAACCAGGCAGCTGGCCCTGCAACGTCTGCGGCTCAGAGTGCCCCGGAGGTTCATTGATACATCGGTGATGGTCCAGCTGTGAAGCTGTCCTACTGAGGGTGAGGGTTAGCTTCGCCACCGATTGAGCTGGTTAAACCTAGCTTTGGTTTACAGATTCTCCGGATCCCTTGTCCCAAACATGGTTCTTTGGATTTTGAATATTTCAGACTTCGGGATTTCGCGTCCTGCAATGTGTCTGTTTCCATCAGCTTTCCCATTGTGTTGAGTTTTACTTGGGGGATTGTTCCAAGAATGTGTGTTTCCTTTTATGTTTGGCCATGCCCTTCTGCCAAATCCGCTATTTTCATTTCACCATGGCTGTGGGAGCACTGCTGTAGCTTTCGGGCAAAGTACACAGACTTTCAACATGCGTCCGTTGTGTGTCAAGCCATGACTCGTTGCAGGCCTTGGGAGAAAAGCGACAGCTTCTCTCAGTCAGCAACAGCTTAACCAAACGGAAGTGACATAGATTGACATAGGATAAGTTTCATCCATGCAATATGGTTATGTCTTATGATCAAAAGCTTCAAAGTACTAGCTTCTATTCTATCAGAAAATTATCATTTAGTCTGAGGGATGGCCTCAATGATCTCAGATGACGTGGGTATATCTCCTGTGATTTGCTTTATGTCAGTTTCTTTGATTCCACTGGCGGAAATTATTGTTTTCGCTGGCAGATGCTCATTATCTAGAGGTCATGTTTGAGAACCCGCCTCATCCTGCAATGACGCATCGATCCATATCGATCCCCTGTAGTAAGCCATCGGCGGCGGTGCGCAGGTATTACACCAGTGACTAATGATGTGCGAAACTGAGAGATCAGAATACCAAGCAACCAAAGACATTGCCGAGTTACTGTACTTCACGGTGAGTTCTTGCCATTCAGACGATTCATTTCATGATGATTCATGACGTGTATTTGGTGGCAATCCATAAATGGTCCTTTTCAGCCACGAACCTTTGGTGAACGAATTGAACCTGGCTGCATGTGGTTCATGACCTACTCTTGAGCCATTGGGTTGGCCCGAATCTGTAGTGATAGCAACGGCTTTAGTGGGGAAAGTTGCTTACAGTACATGTTGAGATAACAATGTAGCTTCATGAGATGCACCCACAGACCCCGAGGCACCTGCGGGACCTGAGTTGAAGCAGAGATTGGCCAAGTCGTAGCGAAGCCGCATGTCAAGACGCTCGCTACTCACGCCGGATGGTGAGAGGACTAAACTGCTTGGGGGCCAAGATCTTTCACTCTCAGATAGAAAGTTTGTCATTGCGCACGTGTTTTTTCACTACTGCAGATGACGATGTCATATCCACAGTTTGGCAGATCTTTGTTTGATATTTTTGGCATTCTTTGACTCTTGAAGATGACCCCTGCATCATGTAGTGACCAGCGCTTCGTCGTTTTACAGGGGTTCCTTAAGTAGGGATTCCTTCGAAAAAAACACAAACAAAGCAACCATGTTTCTTTTACACTATCTTGTTTTGAAAAAACAGCGTGTTATTTTCGTTGGCACAGAAGCTCTTCCTGTAACATGATCCGTTGCTGGCTCTTCATGAGGAGACAAGCTGCAACGTTCGATCCCCAACGAGTGCACAAGGCCTCAGCACCATGGATCATGATCTGTCACTTGACATTAGTTGATCCGTGACATCCATGATCTGACGGGTTCAACCTCAGCTCATCAACTGCCGATGACTATTCATGAATCGGTGATATTGGGTCATTCATCAGAGCTTCATAATGTTACGGCAAGACTCCATGGTTTGCCCGGATGCACAAGACCTGCGCAGAAGTTAGTCTTGTCAACTGTTCAAAACCCTGCGCAGGCCCGTTGTTTTGAAACTCTGAGAATCAAGAAGCCCTAAACCCTAAACCCTAAAACGCAAAAACCCTAAACCCTAAAACCGCAAACCCTAAAACCTAAACCCTAAAACCCTAAAACCCTAAACCCTAAATCTCTGCGTATAGCCAGTGTTTCTCACTGATTCTTCGAGCAATGTTCGATTGATAGGAACAACGGTGGTTTGCCCTCTGGGCAAACCACGGCGTCTGCGCGTAATGTTAGCCGTTAGCCATTTCTGAGGCTGACAATTCCTGGTTTTGGGTGTTATCTACGACCTTGACTGCGTAACCAATAGGTACCAAAAATCATTCTCTGAGGAATCGTAGGAATTGTAGTAAGTCCTCATTGTTCTCAAGTGGTGCTGAGTTGTTGCCATTCTGCTAGTTTTCTTTCATTTTTCAACGAAATGCTTGCCAAGTGCAGGTGCTTCTTGATTATGACTGAAGGATTCAAATGGATTCAATACATTTCAGCCCCCTGGTTCCGCCATCCCACCATACTATCCTGGAGGCTCCAATGAAGTCGGAATTTCCTGCAAAGCTTCTCGCAGATGTGCAAAAAGAAGCAGAGAGTGTCTCAAAGCATTGGACGGCTTTAAAGTCAGGTGTTGAGATGCAGAACGCTTCTTGGTGTAGGACTGAACACTCTGCAGCCACTATAGATGCACAAATAAGGTGAGAACAAGGTGTCGACTTCATCGAGGTTTCTTTGTGGAAGCACATGAACCCTGCACTGCCTTGTCTATGGTGTTGTGGCGACATAACTCTGTTGTTTTGCCCTCAGCCGAGAAGCTCAACGGATAACTACGACATTGCTAGTGCTGACTACACGTGTGCCCCAAAGTCAGAAAGATGGCCCCAAAGTGCCTAGGAAGCAACTCAGGGACTTCAACCGTTGCAGTTTTGCCAGCATTGTTTGGCATTGCATATGTTTTGCCCTCAGGTTCTTTTGCTTGCTGGTTCTCCTTGCCTTGCTTCCGGATTTCGTGCTTGAGCCTCAAGTTCCTGGAGATACAACACATTATCCCAGAAAAATTGACTATGGCGGACCTAGGGACAGTGGAAGACATGGTAAAGGAAAGAAGAAGGCTGCGCGGTCTGTGGGACAGTCCGAGTGAATTTCCACGCAAGTTCAGGTTGGTACGGAAACCCTGAAAAAGTTACCCATTTACCTGGGCATTCTAGGGGGTATGATCATGGTATACCACTACTTACTTCAATGAAAACCCGAAAACGTATGAAAAAGTGCTGGAGAGCATGATGCCCGTAGCACGGATACCATGACTGGTAACCCACGAGTAATACGTATCGCCAAAAGCCGGTCCCTCGTATCTAGGATAACTACCAGGCAAACGGTCGTTGCAACCATAGGTAAATGGCTTCTGGGTTATTGACCAATTTATAGTAATTATCAATTATTGTCAATCGGATTAACCATTATGAATTATTGACCACTATTGTCCATAGTTAACCATAGTTAATCATAGGTAAATCGCCAATCTTGAGCAATTTACAACAGGGGAGTACCACTCTGTCCCAAGCGATCAGCCTACCGTGCACCTCGTGGCATCCAGGCCAGGCAGCCACCAGCGACCCATGGAGTGGCGTCGCAGGCAACGATTGCGGTGACGCAGGCGCTCTGCAGACTGATTTAGTGTGAACCGGGTAGTGACCACAGGTTGAGAATGCTCAATCAAAGCTTCATCACTCGTTAATCAGCGCTTTGAATCAATGGATAATGAGTGGTGAATCAACGGCCGGTGATTAATCAATGATGAGCTCATGAACAGTCGTGGTGAATAATCGTGCCTAATGAGTATACATAATAATAATGCATTTAGATATAGATATAAATATGAATATAGATATCAATCTAAATATAAATATGAATATAAATATCAATCTAAATATAAATATTAATATAAATATCAATCTAAATATAAATATAAATATAAACATGAAAAATAAATAAATAAACGCATGAATAGATAAACAAATAGATAAATTAATACATATATATATATATATATTTATTTATTTATGTGTGTATGAGGCTTACAGATGTACATGCGCATCGGCTGACAATCACAAAGCAGCATCTCCAACTGTAGGGATTTGTCTAGCCAGCGTGCTGGACGCACCAGGCGGCGCCTGCCAACCTCGAGGTGCACTGTGCAGGGGGAGCCACATCCTCGGTAGAGGTTCCCGCCACATCCTCTGTGGAGGTTCAGACCACATCCCCTGTGGAGATTCCCGCTGACTGCACCTCCGTGGACACAGGGTGTCAGGTTGGACTGGATGTGCTGCTCACCATCGGCGAGGGAGCAGAGGAGGAATGGATAACCATTCCTACGCCTCTGTATGAGGAACTTCTCCGCGCTTGGCGCGTTGAACGCACCCGCTCCCGCAGCGCGAGCAGCTCGAAGGGCGCGTGATGCTTGACGGAGTTGTGTGGCCACCAGGTTGGCTTAGCGTCCTGTCGAGTTTAGCGCCGCTAGAAACAGGGGACGTGCCAATGAGGGCGGGTTGGTTCTGGAAGCTCAGGCCCGTAAGGATGTGCGTGTGCAATGCTGTGAGGGAAAGCGGTCAACGGAAGCGCAATAAATGGACGGCAGCAATCATTGTCAAAGGAAGTTTCCCACAGAAATTCCCAACTATGCTAAGTAGAACCTTGATGAGAGTAGAGAGTAGTAGAGAAGAGAGTAGTAGAGAAGAGAGTAGTAGAGAAGAGAAGAGTAGAGAAGAGAGTGGTAGACAAGAGAATAGTAGAGAAGAGAGTAGAAGAGAAGAGAGTAGTAGAGAAGAGAGTGGTAGACAAGAGAATAGTAGAGAAGAGAGTAGTAGAGAAGAGAATAGTAGAGAAGAGAGTGGTAGACAGGAGAATAGTAGAGAAGAGAGTAGTAGAGAAGAGAGTAGTAGAGAAGAGAAGAGTAGAGAAGAGAGCAGTAGAGAAGAGAGTAGTAGAGAAGAGAGTAGTAGAGAAGAGAGTGGTAGACAAGAGAATAGTAGAGAAGAGAGTAGTAGAAAAGAGAAGAGTAGAGAAGAGAGCAGTAGAGAAGAGAGTGGTAGACAAGAGAATAGTAGAGAAGAGAGTAGTAGAGAAGAGAAGAGTAGAGAAGAGAGCAGTAGAGAAGAGAGTGGTAGACAAGAGAATAGTAGAGAAGAGAGTAGCAGAGAAGAGAAGAGTAGAGAAGAGAGCAGTAGAGAAGAGAGTAGTAATGAAGAGAGCAGTAGAGAAGAGAGTGGTAATGAAGAGAGGAGTAGAGAAGAGAGCAGTAGAGAACAGAGTAGTAGCGCAGTCAAGAGAAGAGTCGAGGAGAGAGATAGCAGAGAAGCGAAGAAAAGAGAGTAGTAGAGAAGATAGTAGCAGAGAGGAGAGTGGTAGAGATGAGAGCAGTAGAGAAGAGAGCAGTAGAGAACAGAGTAGTAGCGCAGTCAAGAGAAGAGTCGAGGAGAGAGATAGCAGAGAAGCGAAGAAAAGAGAGTAGTAGAGAAGATAGTAGCAGAGAGGAGAGTGGTAGAGATGAGAGCAGTAGAGAAGAGAGCAGTAGAGAAGAGAAGAGTAGAGAAGAGAGTGGTAGAGAAGAGATAGCAAAGAAGAGAAGAGTAGAGAAGAGAGTCGTAGAGAAGAGAAGAGAAGAGTAGAGAAGAGAGCAGTAGAGAAGAGAGTAGTAATGAAGAGAGCAGTAGAGAAGAGAGTAGTAATGAAGAGAGGAGTAGAGAAGAGAGCAGTAGAGAACAGAGTAGTAGCGCAGTCAAGAGAAGAGTAGAGGAGAGAGATAGCAGAGAAGCGAAGAAAAGAGAGTAGTAGAGAAGATAGTAGCAGAGAGGAGAGTGGTAGAGATGAGAGCAGTAGAGAAGAGAGCAGTAGAGAAGAGAGTAGTAGAGAAGGGGAGAGAAGAAAAGAGAAGATAAGAGCAGAGACGAGAATAGTAGAGAAGAGAGTAGTAGAGAAAAGAAGCGGAGAAGAGAGCAGCAGTGAAGAAAGTAGTAGAGAAAAGAGTAGTAGAGAAGGGAGCAGTAGAGAAGAGAACAGTAGAGAAGAGAGTAGTAGAGATGAGAGCGGTGGAGAGGAGAGCAGTAGAGAAGAGAGATGAGTGAACAGGGATCCACATATTTTGCCCCTGCATAAACGTGTTCTTCAACATGTAAGAAGTATTCACCACGCCGTGGATTGTGCAATTGTCAGGTCATCAACACCTGAATTTGGGGGCTTGCCGTCAGTGAGTGGCAGTTGGGCAACCAAGACGGTTTAGCCGGAAGCAGAGCGTTGTTGTAGCCGAAATAATCATGGTTGATGGGAACCACCGCTCATTGTCCGCGCATGGAAGCAGACTGTTGTTGTAGCCATTGAAAATAGACGTTCAGAAGAATTGTCGCAAAGTCTGACGAGAAGCAAGCAAATTGAAACTGATGGAAACGTTTGACCATGGTAGCAAGAGCTGGACCTACCAATTAGCTTGTTGGTTGGTGACTTTCCCAGGTTCTTCCAAAGCCGCGGTGCCCACCACTACCACCAGGGTTCCTGTAGCGCCTAGTTTCGAGCGGGTGAAATGCGGACCGTCATTTGAGTTGGACGGAAAGCAATGCCATATTGCCTATGGATCACAATGTCCAATTGGAGCCAAAAAGGTGGCCATGACTACGCATTAACGTTGGCCAGTTGGATTCGAAGGTGGGACCGTAATGACAGCTGTGACCAAACATTAGTGACCAGTGTGAACCATTCATTTTTATTATTTTTATTTTTTTATTACTATTATGTCCCCCTTGGCAATTTTCCTATGGAATCAGGAGGGTTGGGTACTGTATAAAATGAAAATTTATACCAGTACCCACCGTACCGAAGTGGATGGGTGCAGGATGCATTTGGTGGTCCCGGGTATTGGCATGTTGGGCGTCTTGATTCTATAGGGAATTATGCGGAATGAGCATAAGTCAAAACAGACAGAATCTCAGAGGATGGGGCCTTGATTTTACAGGGAAGTTGTTTCTGGTGTTCTGGGGGATGGGTGTTTATATTTTATAGCGCTGGTGTTTTGTAATTTGATTAGTTCATATGTCAGGAGATCTAGTGCACTGCATCGACGTAATTTGATTTTATAGAAGGCTACTTGGAGCTAGGCTTGAGCCGCGCAGCATCAACCCACCTTCAACTCCGTCTCCGATCCTCAGCATGCTGGCCATGGAGAAATGGTTTGCACTTATTCCATTCATGTCCGCCCGCGGCCTGCGATCACATTTTTCTACATCCATTGGATTCCAGTGGCTTCAATCAATTAAAAACAAGCTGAGGCTGCAATAGAAAATTGGATGTACGTGGATGTACCGAAATTAATCCCCCTAGGACACTTCCCTTTAAAATCACATAGCCTAGGTACTGTGTTAAAAAAAAGTATGGGCACCCAACCTTTTATATTGGATGCGCTTGGATTGCAATTGGATACCCTGAGTGTTCACAAACCAGGTCCTTGTTTTTTTATAGGGAAGTAATGTGGAATGAACGTAGGTCAAAACTATAGAGAATTCCAGAGCTGGGTACCCTGATTTTATAACAGCGCGGCTGTTGAACTGGCATGAGTGGACCCCTCAACAGAAAGAGCCCTATAAAATTGAAGACCCATAAAAAATCAACAATCGTTCCAAAGGATTCTGCAAGCATGCCTTCCCACAAAAATGTAGTTGATGCAATGGCTTTTTTGGAATGAATCGTTGAGGGTTTGTCAAGCAAACCCTGGCTTTCCCCCCCAGCAACCCTCTCATCTTACCCCGACAGCGCAGCATGGCTAAAGTACCAAAACCCCAGCAACCCTCGTATCTTACCCTGACAGCAGCTCGCTGGTTTCCAAATCTGTACACGCTACATGGCTGAACTACCAGAACTATGGAACACTTCCTAGGTTCAAGCTTAGCGCCTCTTTTTTGATTCTTTAGAGCGCGGAATTGCCGTTCGTGGGGATGCCGGCCCCTCGGGTATTTATAAAATCGAAAACTTAAGATATTTTGATAAAACATCGTTAAAAAAATTGAAGAAGTCAATGTGCCAAGCAAACCCCGCCATTCCCCCCCAGCAACCCTCTCTCATCTTACCCTGACCCCAGGATGGCTAAACTGCCAAAACGACGGAACATTTCCTAGCTCCAGGCTTATTGGGGAAATAGTGCCGTAGAATCCTGGTGCCCCACCGAATTTGGATGGTATAAAATCAGGATTCCTAACCTTGAAACTAGAGTGGCCCGCCCAGGTGTCTTTTTACATTGCCTTCTAATTTTGCTGGTCGCTTTTGATTCTATAGGCTGAAATGGGGTTACACTGGGGGGCCACAAACCTATTTTCTTTCACGTTTGGGCTTTGATTTTAAAGTGGTTTTGTGGGGTTTTGGATGGCGCCTGTTTTTTTGATTTTATCGCGTTTTTAAGGGTGTGGTTTTTTGATTTTATACCGATGCCATTGCTCGTGTGGGTTGGGTACTGCCGTTTTATGTTAAAAAATGGTGTCCCCATGGCACCGGGTGGTTTCCAAGTAGGATATAAATCATGACACCCACCCCCAAATTTTGATTGTATAAAATCAAGACCCCCAACCCCAGTTGACAGTGGTCAGCCAGGTATCATGTGGTCCTGCCCTCTAACGGAGGTTGGGTCCTTTTGATTCTATAGGCTCAGAGGGGAACCATGGAAAATATCAAACCTAGTTTCCGTTTTCCTGGGTGTCTTGATTTTATAGTGGTTGGGACGGTTCTTGATGTTTTTGATTTTATAATGATTTTGGCCAAGGGTTTTTGATTTTATATGGGCGCAGGTGCTTCCAGACGTTGGGTGTTCCCGGTTCAAGTGTATAAAGTCAGGTGCTCCAACGTAACGGGTGGTTTCCAAGGGGGATACTATTATTATTTTTGTTATTAGTAGTATTATTCGTAGCTTCATGATTATCATGATTTTCTGCATTAGGAACCTAATTGTGTCATGGTTATTATCATTATTCTATCGTCATTATGACACCTGTGAGCCGTTCATTTAATGACCGTTGCCCTAGCCATGTGGGCCTCCTGTTTCACTGAGGTAGAGCGAAATTTGTTAGGATGGCGCCCAGGCTTCGCTGCGAGAGGCTACTTGCTGTAGTGACCTGGAAGTGGTATCAACTGGCCTATCAACCATGGCTTTGCATGGCATGGTTATGATTGGCTGTTACCAGAAATGTTCATCAAATAATAGCTGTTAGTAGATGTTAGTTGCTTGTAATTTTTGTGAGAAATGGTTCGAAATGGTCATCAACTATAATCTTCAACACCAGTTCGTGATGCTGTGACACCGACAAGCCTTGGAGACGTGCCAGAACATCCAGGGTGGACTTGCGGCGGTGGCATCACTCAGCAATAGTGGCCAACAAGGCTTTGGTATACTGCAGCAGCTGGTCAGTTAGTAGGCACAAGAACACACAAAAACCAACTGATACTCAATCAGGGTCAACACCAACAATGGCGGTAGTCATCAAAACTAACCAGCGTAATGACCATCATTAGTCATGGTAGCCAAGAACAATAACTAAGGATCACCAACACTACGATGTTTGGACATGACAGATAACAACAAGGGGACCCACGAAACTGGCGAACGATCATGGCACCGCTGATGAAGTGTATAACTCGCGATAAGGACCATATCCTTCACTGCTCAGCATCACGACTGGGTTTGTAACAAGCATATAGGCATTGCAGGAACGAACAACAACAACAACAACAACAACAACAACAACAACAACAACAACAACAACAACAACAACACAGCAACAACAACAACAACAACAACAACAAACACTGTCCACACCCATTCACGGTTGTACTTGGTTTGTTCATCGCATTCCTTGCGTTGGGTCCCAATCATCCAACAAGATTCCCAACATGTGTGCTGCCAGGTTGTCCTTGGTTTGATGGTGCGCATGGGCGTTGCTTGTGGCTTGACAGACCAAACATGCCAGGAGTCGGGCTCGTGGATGGAACCCCAGAACTGATGGATCCAAGAGGATCAAATTGTCACTTTTCTGGGGATCCATTGGAACATCAAATAGTTGGGAACTGGGAACTCACTGCTTTGAGCTTGGATGTTCCTTTTTTTCTTGGGAAAGTCAACGGGTACTTAAATTATGACTTCCCATCGATTCTGCAAAACTAACCGCCAGCAAACGATTATTAAGTATGAATGTGTCATTGAGTATCAGCCACGATATATTATCGGTATCCACTACAGTTCATCATTATCTGAACCATGACTGGTTATTAGTCATCAGTGACCCTTATTAGCCATGACTAATCCTTATTGCGCCCATACCATGGACTTTACCGGCTGTGAAAGAGTCCGGGGGCCCTGACATTTCCATGTTTCTATGCTTCTTTCTTGGCATTTGTTGGTTCTATGTAGTCCATGTGGTTCCACGGTGTTCTGTTATGAGCTTGTTCAAGAAAACTCGAGCACGAACTGGGGTAAGCGACTCTTGCATACGCAGACGCACGCCAGCGACTTTGCTTGCCCTTTGGATTTTTGTTTCCGTGGTAGCAAACAATATTTGGCTGTGCGTCAAAACCCTATACCCCTGGTGTACCATCATTCACCATTGTATTCCCCTATTATGGTTGGTTATTATCCTTTATTATTGATAGGTGATCACATAGCCATTTTCCTAGATTTTCAAAAGGGCAATGTCTCACTGGTGTATTCTGATGATTGGCTGTGACTTAGTCTTAAAGGTGGCCAGGTGGTCCCAAGAACCAGCAAGACAAGGCCTGCAGATGCGGTGTGATTCTGCAGGCATTCTTGGGCATCTGCAGATTTGTTCGTTGTATCACCTGGATACAATGAAGCAAAGTCTGTTATTTGTTCATATTGGGAGGCTATGTTTAAGGATCCCAGAGTATTGCGTACAGGTAGAACATTTGCGAATATTTTGAGATTTGACTGGACGCATTGTTCATGAGTTGTCGGACTGAACCGCATCAGGATGGGCTCACACCTGCGGGTTGTCGATTGGGTGCAAAGAGGAAGTCTCTGAGACAAGCAGGAGTAAGATGTGTCGAAGTGTTTTACTTGCAAGCCGCTGGAATTTTCATAGTCTGTTTTGACAGGATATGGAATGGTTTCAAATCAATCAAATATGCTTGGACTATTTCGTCCATTCGTTCATCATGACGATTTGATTCAACTTGAAGCATGGATGGATGCAGTTTTGTTGGAATTGCAGCTGTTGTTCAGCAGAAGGCTTTTATTGTTACCGCCAGGACAAGAGAACATCGGAGCAAGAGCATCAGCATCTTGTCGCATTTGTTTCCGTGTAAACGGCAGCAACGCCATATTTGAGTTTTATTTGGGGGCGCGAATTACTTGTCAGGAACAAAACAACAACTGATCGTTGGGTTTGCAACCCAGGACCCAAAACGACTGGTAAACCATTTCGTACTCCTTTCAGCTGATCACTAAACCTAGGAATTAGATGGAATTACGAAAGAAACCAACCAAACCTGAGATCCCGGGAAAGGATGGCCACAGCCTCCATGGATTTCCTTCGGTTGCCGCGACGCCGATGGTTGGAGATGCAGCATTAGCTGGACACCCTCGACGCCAGCCGTTGCAATGATCAGGCAATGCAAGCTGCTGCCATAGACCATTTGCATGATGAAATGTTGGCTGCGTAATATCGTATGTTCCGTTGTTGCAGACCATGGGTTTGACACCTACTCTACTAGACAATGATAAGACCCTGAAGCCTACCACTCATAGCAATTAAAGGCCACTACACACGCAGCAGGAACATCACAAGAGCATCATCAAATCCAAATGGGCTCGATACAACTGCAAATTGTTGCATATAAGCGTGGCGATCATTCTTCTCGAAAGTCACAAGAGACCGGACAATAGCCTAGGCTATAACAATTACTGAAAATCGTAATTGCTATCACCGTTACAACTGCCACCACTATTCCCATAATGCTTGCACCTGTATTGGTTATAGATTATGATATTATTCTTAGCCATTTTGATTGCACTAACCAAAGTGCCCATGGCTTAAACCATTTCTATTCCCATGAGTTGACCATTGGAAATTGAAAAATATCTATAATCATATACCATTTCTATAATCACAATGGAAAAACGGAAATCAAAGCATCACACAAATCAAACCATGAGAAAAATTAAACCATGAATATAGATTTTTATTCCCATCAAACCCATGAGGAAAATCTTCCCATCGCCACTCCACCCACGGGGTCCGCGCCCATGGCAGCGCTGGCGGCGCTGCGTTCCCCGGCCATGCTCTGCCTCTGCGAGTGCGATGCCGTGGCGGCGCGCCAGGCGGTGGCAGGGCACCTCAGAGATGCCGTGGGGAGGTGCAGGAGTGGCTTGGTGGTGAACCAGCAGTTACCGTAAGGCATACCATACCCTTATTAATAGTAGCTTATCATGAGTATGGTTAAGATGATTAATATGGTTAACCATTATTTCATTTAAGGGTCCGTTATGACCAGTATTTACAAGGGAAGTATCATTACCAACAACCATTATTATAGTAACCAGTATTTACAATGGATGATTAGTCATTATTGATAACGGTTACTGACTATTGATGATTACTTATTGTAATAACCATTATTTATATGATTAACAATTATTATATGGTCAATCAAGGTTAACCAGTCTTTAGTATGGATGATTAGTATGGATGATTAGTATGATTCATACTGGATTAGTATGACCGTATTGGTAATTTTACTGGTTGGTTTACTAGTCCGTTATTAGTATGGTTGATTAGTCATTATAGATTAATGATGGTGCACCACCATACTATGGTTAGTTAATATTGGTCCACTCATATTATGGTTGATTAATTGAGGGACCCTTATTAAACTATGATTCACCATTATTATATGGTCCATAAAGGTTAACCAGTATGTACCGTAAGGCATACCATACCGTTATTAAAAATAACGTTAATTGACTGTTTATGGTGATTGTCAATATGGTTGATATGGTTAACCATTATTTAAGGGTCCGTTATTAGTTTGTATGGTTATTTGATGGGAAATACTAGTATGGTCCAAAAATTGTTAGTATGGTTAATTGGTGGTTAACCATTACATAGGCTTATTTACCGTAATTGAATATGGTCAAGATCTCTGAGGGTTTACCAGTAAATAGTATATATACCATAATTGAATATGGTCAATGTGGTCGTTGATATGGTCGTCAATATGGTCAAAATCGTCAATGATAGCATGGTTAGTTGATGGTTAATTGATGGTCAATTGGTTGACTATGGAATACCAGTAGATTGCTCCATTTTGTTAATTTCGATGGATGATGATGGTTACTGTGGTTACTCGTGGTTCATGATGTTACTATATCTTCATGGTTAGTAACTTGATGAATGTTTCATGTTGGTTAATGATTTGATCGTTATTTGATGGTACGAGATTCGATGGTTGATTGATTGGGTGAGAATTTGAAATCCAGGATTATAAGACTGTGTGCTGGGGATTTACTTCAAAATGTCATCATGAATTTAAGTATTTTGTCAATTACTTTCCGGTCAGCGCAGTTGCACTACGATTTTCAGCTGGTTTTTCAATACTCTTGGTTTGCATCCAAGAACAGGAAGAAATTCCTGGAATGAACCTATCTACTTGTGATTCACCAAGTTCTGCCCGCCCACCACTTAAGCTGGATAGCTACCAGCACAGCTACCAGACACGGGGGCACGCACCAGGGCAACCGGCTCTTAAGGCTCCACCTACTCACACGCACTACTACTGTATTGTGGGTTATCCTAACTCAGCTTACATCCCACATGGGTAGTTTATCCATCCTGCATCCTATTGAAGTTTATACTGTTGTATTCAGGAAGAATGTAGGATGAACTGAATTCGCTGTTAGAATTTATTCAGTAACGTTCGATTCCCTATTCTTCTATTTGTTACTGCTCTCTATTCTTGGCATGCCTTATGGCTCTTCAGGAAGAACCGGAGAGCATTAAATTCTGCTCCATCTGTAGATGTCCCCCTTCAAGGGTTGGGCGGAAACACAACTTTCTGAGGTAGCTCGGACATGGTCGTAGCAAATGGATAGTTGTCCATAAAATAACTATCCAAATTGGTTTTTAGTTATAGTTTTGATTGATTATAGGTAGAAATTCGGCTGGTTTTGAATTTTAAGATACCTATCACAATGATTCAACGACTAGATGTTCTAGTCATTCAATATCTCATGATAGAAAGTGCCTGTCCTCTAATTCAATTCCACCAAAATAACCAGATACAACTATAACCAACTGTTCACAACGATGTAAGGCTATTTGTTACTCTTGAGATCTATATACCACCTATGTTAAACTAGCATAGTCAACTATATACATATGCTAGTTGACTATGGCATACATAGTCAACTGATATCAGGCTACATATGCCTTCAATTTTGGTCGTTTTATCCTGGGAAACCATGACCTGCTCAGCTACAGCTGCTGGGTTTGCTCAGGTGCTGCAGCAGCTGCGGTGTCGTGCGGCAGAGATGGCCATGCAAGCGGTGACCGCCTTGGTGGAGGCTCTGGCGCAGCGCCGGGGGCGGTCAGGGGGTTGAAGAGCCACTTGGGACAGCAGAAAGGTCCCATGAGGCGATGGTATTCATAGTGGCTTTATAGTGGCTTTATAGTGGTGAATAGTCACTATCAATTGGTGATAATAATAGTGACTATAGAGAATTGGTGACTATAATAGTGGCTTGAGAGAAGTAATGTCATTGGTGATGGTTAATGATTGTTGTTGATGATGGTTGATAGTAGTTAGTAGTGGTTCTTTATGATGGTTGACTATGATTGATGATAGTGGTTCATAGCCAACAACCATGGTTGTATTGGGAGATCCAACGAAGCTAAGCCTCCTGCCCTCACTGAGGGTTATTGGTGGTTATCAGGACCTCCCAACTCGGAGCTACCCATGGAAGGGTCATGCCGCTCAGCTTCACAAGTTAAACATCACTAACTTCAGCAATGATAGATCCAGCTCAACCACCATGAGTTTACCCAGAGCTCATGATTCCCCGCCCAATTCTAGGGGGTAAAGAGCTGCCAGCTGGATCTCCCATTGCAAGGATTCATGTTCGCAAAACCACTGAGCCATCCGCCCTGTGAATGACCAGTTGATGAGTCACCACTGCGCCACAGGAGGGCTTGTTGCCTACGGTCTCCTTGGTCTTGGACAGGAGCAGGGTGCACCTCCGGTGCTGTTGGGATGGGAGCGTTGCCCATGGCGAGTTGGGTTCGCACTGCCTGTAGGTACCCCCAATGGCTGTGATTTTTTCGTTTGCGACGTATTGGTGCCCAGCTCGCCATGGATTTGGTATATCCCCTAGTTTTCTGTTGCTGTTGCAACCAACATCCCCTTGAACCACATGCGCCATTTTCCACCGTTGGTTCTTGACCATAAGTCCTAAACCATCAGTGTTGACCACTAGTTACTAGCCATTGATTATTACTGTCCGTTGATCTTTGACCATCGTGAACCAAGAAGTCCCATGAAAACTAATCAACTAGCACTACTAATCAACACCACTAGCACTACCAATCATCAACAGCCATCAACTCCATCAACCATCCAGAGCCATGGTTCACCAGCCATGGTTCAGCTGC
>VSDK01013793.1:261889-274490 GCA_009767595.1 Symbiodinium kawagutii
ACCACCCACCGAGACCCATGGTCCCCCAGCCATGGTTCAGCGGCAGCTGCACGCCTCGTTGTATGGCACCACTCCACCGGGGATCCACCGCGCTGGTGCGAAAAGGACCTGTGCCTACGCCAAGCGACGGCGCTGGCGCTTGGGCTTGGAGTGCGTCAAGGTGCCAACGTCCTGGGTGAACCAATGGCGCTTGAACTTGTGGTGAACGGTGAAGTAATGGTTGAGTACTGGTTTAGTCATGTTTATTTGCTGGTTAAGCGATGGTTTAGCATGGTTTTCATGGTGAAGTAATCGTTGAGTGATGGTTGGGTAATGGCTAATGGTTGAGCAAGCCTGGTGATGGTCATTTGATGGTCGATGATGATTAATTGATGGGAGGTAGCTTCTGACAACACGACGGACCAATGCGGAAGCAAGTTATTGGACCCGCTGGAAGTTCACAGGTAATTTGACCAATTCCTATCGCAGATTTCCAACCAGCTTAGTTCCCCAGAGAGAAACGCTTAAGCAATGATGCTTAATGAATGACACTGTGAACAAGATTGAGCTGGAAACAATGCTTCAAAATCATCATCTGGATGATTGTGAATGATCACTATGCAGTCCTTTACCACAACGGACACTAGAAATGGTTTGCTGTAGTCATAGCCTGGTTCCCAGGAGGTAGCTCCTTGCCATCGTGCTTGGCGAGTCCCCCCATGACTGTGAAGTACTTGTCAATTCTATTTCTTTTTCGTCTTATCATATTCTAAACAAATCATCATTTTCTCCAAAGTAGCTCGTTTGGTGCCAATGATGAACCAGTGGTATCAACCAACTGTTTTTTTCAAACCACTTATCCACTTGGTCAAAGACCCGCCCGGTACACCTGACACTGTGGCGCTAGGAAGGTCTTAGCCTTCTGCTTCAGCGTGGTTGGCTGCAAGAGGCATGGACCAGAGTCGCCCATTTGACATCGGTCCAAATTTCTGTCGGTGTTTCTCAAGGCAGTTTGGAACTATGGTTTGTTACCATAGATGACTGACAATTTGGGTGATTTGGTGGAGTTTATTGCTGTAAATGACTAATCACTAATATCAACTATAATAGATATTGGGGGGTCCTATGGCTTGAGAAACCTCCAAATCTGTCAGTTCTACCAGTTCTACCTGTCCTGTTGCCATCCCCCATTTCCTCGGCCAGGAGGCATCGCTGTTTTACACCTTCCTTCGGTGCGGGCAGGAAGTCTTCGCTGCGGACCTGAAGGTGAGCACTTCACTGGCATGGTACCCTCTGGTTTGGTAGTCCCTGGTTGCACTCAAAAATCACGATTTTTTATATGGTCCCAGCTCTAGATAGTGGATTTTCCACGCAACCAGGTTGGTTTGCTAGAATGTAAGCCTGCAGAGAGCCCCCCACTTTTTGGGAGGCTGAAGGCTCTTGTCATTCCGTTGGTTGTCAAATGGTTGTTGTTTTTGCATCTGAACAAGTGCCCATGATTTCCCAGATGATGAATTGATGCATGAATGTTTTGGAGCCAGGGCCCACCGAGGATTTTTTTTGGGGAAGGGATCAAATTTTTTTGGCTCATAGATTGGGCTGGGTAACAGATCTGGGTTGATCTTCAATCAGAACTTAACTGGCTGTAATAGTTAAAGAATTCGCAAGGGATCTATGAGCCACCAGGTTGCCAGTGGCTTTGTTTACCTCCTTCCACTATCAGTGGTTGATATTGGTTCATTCTTGGTGATACCGTTGGCTGGCCGTGTCGACTGTATCCTGGTAATATAAACCTGGCTACGTATGTACAATTGTTTTTGGCTATTTCCGGGTCATTCGTTCTGGACATAGACATCAACTTCCTAGGTTACTCTTGGCAACGGTTGATAGTATCACTAGTTTTGTATAGTGTTGGGTTCCCTGTCCAATCATTGTCCGGTTGTTTGTTTTTGCTGGTTCTTGTTGGAGTATCCTGGCTGGTTGTTGCTGTTGGTTGCAGAGTTGGTTGCTGTTGATTCTGCCAAAATCAATGGCCCAAACAGCTCGCTTCTGGTTGGGTATCCATCAGTGGTCACCATTCCGTATGTCACGTATGGCTATGTGTCACGATTAACTATCACTTATCATCTTATGCACAAAGAGTTGCTTATTAACCTATCATCACTAGCCATTGTCAACCACTGTTGCCCATCATGAACCGTCATTGCGAACCGCCGTTACCCCAGCGCTGTGGCCGCAGCCTTGTCAGGGCCATGGGACTTTGCTACGACCTCTGTGGGCTGACCTGGCCAAGTTAAAGGCTGAGGCGCTGGGTGGGCGGCAGGCGCACCACAGCAGGTGAGTAGGCAACCAAGCTGGAAACCCAACGGGTTGGGTATGAATAGAAGGGTAAAGGAGGCGTTAACGATGGGTAGGAGTGGTGATCATGATGGGTGATAGATGTTAATAGTAGTCAATTTGGTTTTGAATAGCTGGTTGATGCATGGTGAATGCTTACCAGTTGTTAGCATCTTTCATACTATTCCATGAAATAGCTACTAATCATTAGTAGTTCATTGATTGTTAATTAATGTTCATGATTGATTCAATATAAGGCAGTAACCACCTATATCGAACATCAATGGTTTCAAGAGTTAATAGTAATGGGTATCAACGGCGTACCAATGCTCAAATTTTGGTTCTTGTTACGAAGGAAAAATGGAAGCGAATGCCACAACACCGTTTATGAGTCCTTCGACCAGGAAATATAGTATACCAAAACTGGCTTCGACCCCTAAGAATCATTGGGAATCGAAGATTACTTTTGCAGACCAGACCTAACTCAGTTTCAAACCTCCTAAGGCCCTGGCAGTGAAGCAGGGGCCCTGCTGGTAGGCAGAGGAACGGCATGGAGCAGCCCGTCTTTTAGCGTTGGCGCTGTAGGCATGCTGGGCTTAGCTGCGTGGATGGGGGTAGAAGACCGGGCACTGCTTGCACTGCTTGCACTGCTTGCTGCTTGTTATTCTTGTCTCAAGATGATCAGTAACAAGAATACCAAGCGTGCATCATCAGCAGTGTTTACTGCTTGTCTCTTGGGTGGAAACTATTCCAAAGGTCAAAAGGAGGCTTTTGATTGAGATGTGAGCAAACGCTCAATTTTGGATCTTATTTGGCGGCCAGAAACCTTCCCATTTGGGTCATAGGCGTACATAGCCTAGGCAATTTTATCAACATTTATTAACCCTGAGATTCGCTGGTTTTGCTAGACATCTTTTTCGAGATTTCTTTGGTCGTCCTTTTCTGGTCTGTCCCTCAAGCATGTACGATTGTAAAGACTGGCGGCTATCTACTTTTTCAACTGTTTCACTCGTATGTCTTACCAGGGTTCAAATTCAATTGTCAAGATGTACAGTATATCATCAATGAGATGACCATGATCTACAGCACGCTAAAACAAGTCTTGCGGCAGAGAAAAACATCCATGACCTTGTGGGGAATCTCGTTGTGCCCGGACCCCCAGCACTGGCACAGGCTCTGCCCCCGGCAAATGTCGGGTTGTGCGGAAGATCTGCGACGCAACGCACCGAGAAAAGCCAATGGACTCGCTGCGGAGTGGAAGGAACTCGCTGCCACGATGGGACCACGAGACTAATGAAACAACAGCCAGGGCGCGCTTACTGCTAGGGATTACAACAGCCAGCCAGGTTGGTCAGTGATGTAAGAGCGACGGATTGTTGGTATGACTCATACGGATGACTATGATTGATTGTAAACCATAGCTAAATAACTAGAGCTATGAGCAAAGAATAGGGGTACCATTCAAACGGGAGCCAATTCACAGGTATCATTTCAACGAAGCAAGTGGCGGCAGTGTCCCGGGTTGATTGGTCACGCTGCTACCTGGATGCGGGTAAAATCATAAACCACCACGAGTTGTTGGGCGGTTCATATGGATCTCCCATGGCTCATGTCACAGTCGGTCGGATAAACCAATGAGGCATGCACCCATGACTATGTATAGATGAAACACAGCAAATTTGGTGTTTATCAAAGGTTTGCATGAGCAATTCAATAAGCAATCAAAATGATCTTTCGACCAATTAGATAGGCGATCTGTTTTCAACGACTTAAAGCTCCTTGCGCACAGAGCTATCGATTTTTAAGTCACTAGTTTCGTTTGGCAAAGCGAAACGGGACCATTTGATTTCCATAGCCATGGGGTGGTCCATCCCAGATTCCCATTCAATGTCTCAATTCTGGGTGGTACACATCGACAGCCCATGATTTTCGTGAAACTTGTTTTTCCCAAAAAAGATGGGGAAAATCTACGGGAAAGCATAGGAAAGCCTGAGTTTGAAATTTTGATGGTAAACACAAGGCAAAAGCCGTCGCGTGGCCTCTATAGGTCGACTGCATCAAACATCCGCAGATTTTGTTTCTAGACCTCACCATGTTGTCCCCCCCCACATGACACCGTGATGCCTTGGCCTGGTGCACCCTGGTGGTCTGTTACTAAGGACAACGAATGCTGGGACCACAGCATGGGACCAGTTGGAGCCATACAGGGAGCAGCTATACACAGATAGCTGGGTTTATCCATAGATGATGGTAATTACTAACCATTCAATCACAACCATTTTCAGTACGGAAACCAACCAGCTATATGGGTGCTCGTATCCGGGTACACCTGTATTAGGCAAGTTGATGTATGATGCGTATAGATACAATCCATTTAAAGTACGAAAGTCATGAGGTATCATTGAGCATCACGATTCATCAACATTTAGCAGTGAACCATTAAGTATCAATCACTTACTAATCATCAACTTTCATGAACTAGTCATTCACTAATCATTTTCTGATCATTGACTGTGTCATTTACCAACCAGTCGCAACAGAACACAGGGGAATTTCATCAAGTGCTTTTCAGTCCCGGAGAGGCTGACAGGTTTCTCTATAGATCGTCCATTCATGACACCAAGTTTTGGTTCCTCATCAAGGATTAGCACTTCCTGGATGGTTCAGGTTATCAATCAAAGTTTCAGGTATTCTCTGGTAAACTAGCACGGCAATGGAGAATCCACCATTCATAGCTGGTTTCCAAGGGTTTCCTATTAACAAATGTTGATTTTCCATTTCCATGTTGGTTTAACAGAGGGTAACCATTGAGGACACCTAGTTGCTATTTCCTGGTTCCATATCAAGATTTCGGTCAACATCTAGGGCATAGCCCATTTTTCCAAAGAACTAAGGCCGCCCCAGCAACAGTCACCGGGTGACCCGGGCGCCAATGTCAGCGGGCTTCCGGCTACCATTTTTATGCCAAGATCCAACTAATTATGGTGGGCTGATTTTAGGATGAACAGGTTGCAGGTGAAGAGATGCAAAAACCGGCAGTTCACACGAGAAAGTTTCATATTCTTTTGCTTGGGGAGGTCAGCCATGGGTGCCAAGTTGCAAAGCCATGTATTGGAAAGTCCACAGATGCAACTGTGGAGGATGCATTAACCTGGATATGTGACTGAACCATTTACCATCAAAAATGACTCACAGAGAAGCATAGAGAAGTATTCATGCTATGAAACCAAGCGCATTTTGTAGATATAGAGGTTTCCCTCATTTTCATCGGATATGTTCACGATCGAACGAGCAGAGGCTCTCCAAACCAGTCGAGCATGCGAACTGCCACTGCGCCGTTTTCCCTTCGCAGCGTTTCGGGGCGAAACGAAGAGTTGCGTTGCCATCCGCCGGTCCCAAGCGTTCGGGTCCGTCCTCATCCCCAAGGCTCGCCCTGGGACTCGCCCTAGCCACTTTAGTCACTCCAAGCCGCCTGGAATTCCGCATTGGCGGAGTTCATAATGTGCTTCACTTTTATGGGAAAACTTATGAACTCTGGTTCTTGCGTGACTAATGTATGCCTATTACGCATTGGCATTTTAGCGATTTTCATGATGTTGCTGGGAATTCTCGTTCACCAACCGGTGTAGGTCAACGGATGGCACGCGGGTACTGCTCTGAAATTGTGGCGACATGCCGGAAAATGTGATACAATTTACATTTGCTCGACTCCGGGTTGTTGATTTGATTGGTTTTGCTTTACGTTTGCCTGGGGAGAAAAAACATTGTGGAAAATCCAGTGTTCCTAAGCCCTCAATGGTGTAATGCTCTTGGCGTTTGCGACACCCTAAGCCGGTGATTAGCCATGTCTTTCTGGGGACGCTAGTCGCAGCAGTGACGTCTTTCTTGGCCAAAAATCCGTGATTTTCGGAGTTTTTTTAGAGAATTCCTTATGTTATCAAGACATTGTATGAAGTCCCTGCGTTCGCCTTGTTTTTCTTCTTTCTTTAATTTTAATGCTGTTTAAGAACGATATTTCGCTGTTTTTTTCGACCCTGCGCTTGCCTTGATTTGTCCCGTGCTGGCGAGCTTCAACCAGCCCAAGCAATGTAGATCCCGATGGCAGCACTGTTGATGTCAGCCTATGGATAGGCCAAGATCCCAAGAAAAACGGGATTTCACCACGAGCGCCTGGCATCTCTTGGTTGTTGGTTGTTATCCCCCAGGATCGACCCTTGAGGATTATGAACCGCTATTGCAGATGGGGTACCGCCAGATATAAGGTGGTTCATAGGCCATGTAACGCTATATTTGCCTGTATTTGCCATATCTGGAAGTTAGCCAACTGTCATGTTCACCAATTTTGGCGATCCCTGGGGGCACCAAACCTTTCCAGAGCCTTGGCAGGTTTCAATGGCAGCCGAGAATCCTGGCACTGCAGCACGAGAGGCACACAATGAGAAGGTGCGGATGGCGGGATTGCTGTTGGGAGCTTCAGTGAAGAGGAAAAGGGTGAGGATGGGATTTGATTGCAGGAAAATCACAACGAAAATGCTGCTGATGTACCACGATTTCTGTTGGTTTCTGGGTGTTTTCGTGTAAAATCATTAGTTTGACATTGAGGACGGAAACAACTCAGGCCAAGCAACAGCCAATGATAAACATGGGAGAGCTCCCAACAGCGGAGCCGTGGCAACTCCTCCCTTTCGGATAAGCTGCACCAACCGGCAGCCGGAGCTAAGCTCTGGCGGTTGCTGGAACAGCTGAAGCATTGATGATGGGAATGCGGCCACCACCAAATGCTGATGGGTCAAATGCAAGGCATCAACACTCTGAACCAGCATTAGCCATTGTTGTTGGCTATGAACCACTGTTTTCAGCCATCGTGCACCATCACTGGCCATCGTGTTCTGTCTAATTGTTGATTCTTGCCGTTGGGGATCACCATCATCCTCAGGTCATACATCCTTCAGAGATCCGTTGTGTTTGTCAACTCCCATGGGCTTTGTGATATAAGTCCAGGAAACCCAATGGTACCCGCCTGAGAAATCATTTCCCTATCGCTCACAAGGTGAATATCAATACCGCCTTCAACTTGTTTCGCATTTTTGATTAACCCTTATCAACTATCACCACATTTGTAGCATCCACTATCATTGACCAACACAAAGCATCACATCATTTCCCACCATACGCTCATTCACCATCATCAAGCAGCTTCTTAAACCATTGTGAGCAGAAGTATCACCATCAGCTGTGCAGGTGGGATGGTTCAAGGACTTCTTGTACAACAATCGGTGCCTGGGATGGAGCAGCTTCAAGATGTTGAGATCAAGTGGTTGAGCTAGGCTGACAGTGAGGTGTTTCATGAAGGTCCCACTGACTTTGGGTACATCTTGAGGAAGTCATCCCCTGTGATTGTTCAAAGCAACGCGTTTACAAGCACTTGTCAATTGACTAACCACCAGCTACCCATCATCAGCCCACTAACCCTCATGAAATCCATTGTTAATCATCCTGAACGCGATTCTGACCCCCACCTTTTGGCGTCAATTATCAATCATGGTTGACCATCACACACCACCAGAAAATTGCTTGCTGACTATCATGAACTGTTTTCATGCATCATGAGCCATGATTAGGCATCGTTAAGTCCCTGTCTTTGGTCAGTTCCACTCTATTATTCATTTATTGTTCGGCGCAATCGTTCCTCAGTGCCACAAATGACCACCCCCCCGGGTAGTTCAAAGTTATTCACCAGGCTGTTGATCGAGGACCAGACAACTGAGTTGTTCTTAACATGTTAACATCTGGCAGTCCACGTCGCAGCTGGACAATCCCCGATCTGATGGGGCTTTTCCCGTTGAAGATGGTGACTCTTTCATGGCCCCGGAGGGGATAGGACCCCCGACCTCCCCCAGCTGTCCTCGTCGCCTTTCCCAAGCCTTTCCTAGGGAAGAATGGGAACGCGAAATCGAGCTGCGCCTTGCCAACGGAGGCTTGCCATGGGTTGGGTTCACCTTCCGAGGTGGCCAACGGCCCTTGGGCACTTGACCCAGCCACCGGAGGACACAGCTCTTCCACAGGGTGGAGTCCCAAGGCAGTGGCTCAGTCTCGTTGGATCAACTGCGTAAACGTGGGATCAAACTGAATCAACTGCAGGGCAGAGACTGTGGGATGAACTGGGTACAGTGAATCTGTGATAGTCATAACCCCAAGAATGGGGAGCTGTGAACATCACCACAGCTGGACTTGGGTCATTTGGGGGATGTGCAGCTAGGGTACCAGGGCACCCACAACCATGTGAGCTACGGTCAAAACCAGTGAAGGTTTACTGAGTATTCAGGGGTCCCTTTTGTAAGGATATGTGGATAAATCATTGTAAAGCGATATGATCCCCATTGTATATATATATATATCGTATGTGAACACATTGTGTATATTTACACATATTCATTGTATGTGAACACGTCAACTTAAAACCTTGTCTGAATTAGTTGACCACAAATGTATGGATTGTTCGGCAAGAATCGTTCTTGAACACTAAATTGTATAATTGAAGATTATTAGTGGCCATCCAATAATTCCATTCATCAACAATTACAGTAGTCATTATTGCCGGAAAGCCAATTTCCAAACATCGATAGGTCAACGACAATTAAAGATTTCATTGGCAAATTTCCTGTCTTTGCTGGTGGGCCACCATCCACCCCCCGCGTGTTAAATCTTCCGCAGATTACCGCATCCCCTTGAAGCTCAAGTCCCTGCAGCAAGCGGAGCCGGGCTTAGAGAAGAAGGTCATTCAGGAGCCGAGCCGTTTCCGGGGTCCGCCACAGATGAGGTCGTTAGTTGGTGGTTTTGGAAGGATTTTTACGGGGATTTTCTAGGGATTCTGGACCAGCAAGCATGGTTATAGTGGTTTTATAATGGTTAATGGTGGATAGTGGGGGATAATGATGAACAAGAATGGTATAAACTGATGGTGTTCTCTCAAGCCATAGGGAACCCAATAAGTTATGGTTGGGCTGCTACTATATATGATTTATAAAGTGGATGATTTGGGGGGGTCCCCTATTTTGAGAAACCACCATCTATTGTTCCTACATAGTCTTTTGTTTACACAATTGACGACCTACCATCATCAACCAGACATGGAACCAGTATCCACACTTGACCCATATCACGTATAGTCACCCATCACCATCAGATTTTTTCCCTCCAGCAGATCAACCTGGAAATGGACGATCCACCTTTTGGGGTCATTCCCCAATGCTAGATCCACATTGATAAACCACCCATGTGTAGGATAAATCACCAACTATTTAAGGGAAACTGGGGATGGTTTATTGATATGGATCTGTCATTACCCACCATTTGACCGTGGTCCCACCTGTTTTTTTCCATTGAATCTCATTAAATCTCATAGTTATACATGCTATATTTGGTAGTTGCCCTAGTTCATAAGCTAAGTTGGGTGATTGATAGCCCCCACAATCAATCATAATCATGATAAATCAGAATCAACCATAACAAGTCAGAATCAACCATAAAATCAACCATCTTCAACCATCATTCATCATTCATGAACCATGGTCAAGTAACCTAAGTGAACCTCCACTGGGGTAGCCCCACCTTGAACCACTCCTGCGGTCCTGGGTTTTGGTCGTCCAGGACCCTGTGAAGTACGTGCCCGCCTACGAGGAAGGTCTGCTGGGCTTCCTGGCCGACATCGCTCCCAAGGTGGGGGCCCAGGGATGGGCACGGGTGGCGTTGCCCTTGCAGGGCAGGTTGGTAGCTTGGCAGCTCCAGAGTCATGGGATGAAAATCGTTGGTCAAATGATGGAAGTGTTCGCCTTTGCTGGTGTGGTTGGTGGTTGCAATTCAACTGTTGTTTTCGGAAATTCCAACCAATAACTGATGATCACCATAGGATTTCGTGACAAGTGATGATGCAAACGGGGTGTTGATGGTAGCAGTCACCTGAATGGTGGTTTCAATTCAACCTGTTTTGAACCAATGCCAAATCATCATCCAAAATTCAACTTGATAGTCTCCCGTAAATCAACTTGATGATCACCTTACGATTTGTCAAGTCGAACTTAGATCATCATGGTCCCATCATGGTTGATCATACTGACTTGATTGGATCAACTGCTGGTGCTGCTCCAGGCCTCCAAGAACTTGAAGCAAGCGTTGCGTTTGGATCTGCAGGGCGCGTTCGGTCGCAACCACGTGGGGCAGCCTTGGGGGCAGCACATACGGCGGGTTGGTGGGAGCCAAGGTTGGCGTTTGGCCATGCCGGCCATGCCCGGGAACTTCAATAGTTTACATATCTATGAGATGCGCCTTGTGCCCACCTCATTCAATTGGGATATCTATCTGTCGATTTACAGTATAGAATTCTATTTCTATAGCTAGCTGGAACTTCATTCGGACACAATGGGCTTTTGGATACCCCCACCGCTGAAACAAGGTTTTCTAGGCGTGTTTGATTATGGCTATGGCTGAGTATATCTAGCAGAACTGGAAATTGCCTTGGCCATTTTCTGAAGCTCACCGTGGTGTGCGGTCACTACATATCGAGGTGGCGATTGGGCATCGTTGGTTTGCTGCTTTGCTACTGCAATTGGACCATTTTTTGCCAACCCAACTTGTTTGTTGCAGCAAAAAAATCTGAAGAACTGCGTTGCCACGCCTTCCATTCCACATATCTGTCCTTCTTTCTTCAGCCACGGTCAAGCATGATCACCATGAATTCTGCAAGCCTAGTATGCCTTGTCATCACCATGATTTTTTGCCTCAAACCCAGGTGATGTTCAACCCCAAAACCCCTATAACCATGTAGATTCTTCAACCGAGGTCACGCCGCGGGGCATGACGGCCGACTGCACTGGACAGCTGATGTGTTTCCTGGCTTGAACAGATACACCGGAGCACTTGAGGCAGTCGGAGATATGCCAGTTGGTTTGGGGTTTATGGTTGGTACCAACGTTGTTGATGTGGTTAACAATAAGGTTAACAATGGTTTGTAAGGCTTAATTGTGGTAAATAGTGGGTTGATTAATGATTGTTGATAAGGTTATTCCAAGGGTGTTATTGCAATGATTGGTGCCTAGGAACAGTCTTGATTAACTATCCATGTCAGAGATGTTGCCTTGGGGTTAATTGTTAATAATGTTTCGCAATGGGGATGATCGGTTTTCATATGCTACTTAACAGTGAACTAGTCAAAGTAAACTAACCATTGATAACCCCCATAATCAAGCATGGTCATTGGAAACCATGATTACCCATGGCGAACTAACCTAAGTTACCCGACACTGATAACTTAATGATCAACCAGAATCAAACCTTGGCCAGTGAACCAAAACATGAACCTAAGTTACCCAACACTTTCAACTTAAGTATGAAACACTTGATTCGCCGTGGATCATAAGTATGCAACATAGATAGCCATGATTAATCCAACATAAACTGGCTGCATCATACATGATTAACCACGCTTAATAAGCAACGAGAATCAACCCAAGTAGCTCTATCTTCCAAGCCAGCCAGGTGTAGAGGGCCTTGTCACTCGGTGCCTGGTGACCCAGCCCAAGTTGTTGTATTCCTTGCATGTCCGAAAGGTGCGGCCAGGGCGGCATGTGGGGGGCCAGGTGTCTTGGGGGATGGCTGTGGCTGCAGGTGTTTCTTCAGTTTCTGTTGGTTGTTGGTTGTGGTTCGTTGTGGTTGGTTGTGGTTGGTTGTGGTTCGTTGTGGTTGGTTGTGGTTGTTTGTGGTTCGTTGTGGTTGGTTGTGGTTGGTTGTGGTTCGTTGTGGTTGGTTGTGGTTGATTGTGGTTCGTTGTTGTTGGTTGTGGTTGGTTGTGGTTCGTTGTGGTTGGTTGTGGTTGATTGTGGTTCGTTGTGGTTGGTTGTGGTTGGTTGTGGTTCGTTGTGGTTGGTTGTGGTTGATTGTGGTTCGTTGTGGTTGGTTGTGGTTGGTTGTGGTTCGTTGTGGTTGGTTGTGGTTGTGGTTCGTTGTGGTTGGTTGTGGTTGGTTGTGGTTCGTTGTGGTTGGTTGTGGTTGGTTGTGGTTCGTTGTGGTTGGTTGTGGTTGGTTGTGGTTGTGGTTCGTTGTGGTTGGTTGTGGTTGTGGTTCGTTGTGGTTGGTTGTGGTTGGTTGTGGTTCGTTGTGGTTGGTTGTGGTTGTGGTTCGTTGTGGTTGGTTGTGGTTGGTTGTGGTTCGTTGTGGTTGGTTGTGGTTGATTGTGGTTCGTTGTGGTTGGTTGTGGTTGGTTGTGGTTCGTTGTGGTTGGTTGTGGTTG
>VSDK01013793.1:274539-292184 GCA_009767595.1 Symbiodinium kawagutii
GGTTGTGGTTGGTTGTGGTTGGTGGGTTGGTTGTGGTTGGTTGTGGTTGGTTGTTGTTTGCATTCTTGTTTGTGGTGGTCGTGGTTGTTGTTTGTTGGTTGCTGGGTTTTGTAGTTGTTGGTGGTGGGGGCTCTTGCTTGCCAGTTATGGCGCGTTGATCCCAAGTTGCAACATTATTGCGGAGATAGTTGCGGCATCGTCATGACAACAGTTATTTTGCAGGAGGAACAGCTGGAATTGACAACGGATTGCAGTTCGCAAATTTGCATCTACCAACTTCCTCGCAGTCTGGATTGTTTCCTTCGAAAAGTGCTCAACCATCGTAGGGTTCAAACCAACACCCAACACATGCCAACATGTTGATTGGCCCGGTACCATTTTCAGTAGCCTCCTAACAGGTATGCACCTAGCATCAACGAAACAGCTTCACGTGAAACAGCTCGAATGTGGGATCCATGGGGTCATGGTAGCAACTCCTTCGGTAGAACATTTAGGCTCATAACCCCACATAGCTACTAGGAAACACCTATAAGATGGCTCAAGATGTCGCAGAACCCCATGGAACGAGGGCTCATTCTTACCTCAGTGGAGCTACCAAGGGCCCCCATGGCAGGTGTTCCCTCAGCACGGCGCCAGGATGTGGATGATGGCTACGTGGAGCAGCGCGACCACCGAGACACCACAAGCTTGGCAACTCGCTTGGCACAGCAGTGGAACCTGGTGGATTTTTCGGTGTACATTGGTGGGTTGGGTTGGGTTGGGGGTTGGTTGAGTTGGGCTTGGGGTTAGGGTCCGTTTTGTCAAGTTTTGTTTAGCTTAGCTTTTTGTTGGTTGGTTTGGGTTGGTTTGGAGTGTTTGATTTTTTGTTGTTTGATGGTCGACTGGTTTTTTATTCTGGTTGTCGCTGTTCTGCTGCTGAGGGTGGCATAGTTCATCTTGTATTGTATGACACTACAGTTTCTTGGCCGTAAGTTGTGTTCTCAGACATGCACTTAAATTGATTCATGCATGCATCTGGATGTAACATGTAGATAACAATAAAGTTTCGAATCAACACCTATGCACACCCATCTGCACATGTGCATATTGAATGGAATATATCTGCGTGTCATATGCACATTGAAAGTGCTGGCAATGTTCATATCAATCTGCGACATGGATTTTGTTCAACAAGTTTCAAGACCGAAGTTGTTGAGTCTTCCGTTGGGCCTCATGAAGCTTTCAATAATTCCGACAAATGACTGGTTGGATATATGAAACACTACTCATGCGATTTGTGGCATGTCCCTTGTTTCTTCACCTGCTGGTCAACCTGTTCAGATGTTAACAGTTTGTGGAACTGTTGTCATGTTGTTGCTGCTGTGATGTTGCCGAATGTGCAGATGTTTTGTTGATATGCCGCGGATGATTTCTAGATTTTTGTAAGCAATGCAATGGATGTAAAACTACGAGCCATCAGATGGTATTGCATCTGCGGATTTGAATCCCAGTGTTTTACAAAGATCAGTGGAGATCCCCCAATGAAGCAATTCCCCACAATCCACTGATCAGTGGAGATTTCCCTATCAAGTACACCCCGGTAATTTCAAACAGCAATTGAAAATCACCATGTTTTTATGGAGAAACCCTAGCAAATACCCATTTATGGTGGGTTTTCCATTGCCATGTTGAACTAGCAGAGGGCAATACCTATCCTTTCAGTTGATCTGGGGACTGATAGCTCCCTCCGTTGAAACTCGCCTTCAGGTCCAAACTGCCATGAGCGCAGCGGGCTTCCCAAAGCAGGATCCCTGCGCTGCTAGCGGGGTCTCCAGTGAGCCATTTGGGTCACGTGTTTGGAGCTACCAGTGGCTGGCCAGGCACCATGCGTAGGCCAGGGCTGAGTGATAGCTGAGCAATTTGATATGAATGGATGATGGATGAGTCTTGGAGATTGTTTGGAATGCAAAGCTGGATGATGGTGAGGTAGGGCTGGTAAGAGAATATGGATTAGCAGTGCCAACAGTGTGGTTGTAGCCAGCAGTGTGAACATGAAGAACGCAGAGTGGGATGTGAAGGGTTACCGTACGCAACCTGAATGGTGAATTGCTTGCGGCGTTTTCCTTAAGCATTGGAGATAGCACAAAGTAGGGATGATTTCCCTATCACACATGGGGGTTTCTGAAGAATGGGGGGACCCCGAAAATGGTTGGTTTATTACTATAAATTGTTAGTGAACTGGATGATTTGGGGTCCTCCAAACTTAAGAAACAGCCCCATTTAGCTGGCTGAGATAAGCCTCAAACTTGGAGCGAGGTTGCCACGGTGGCGGCCCCGAACCCCCAAGAAATCCAGGGTTGTAGTGGGGTAAACTCCCTTTTTGTCAGGCACTATATTTAGGTCTATTTGTTGGCTGAATATGGGGTTGTCCTTAGGCATCCATCCTGTGAAGGGTCATGGCCGCACATCTGGTATGGATTGGATGGGTCCTAGGTGCAACACTGGATTCTTCGACCATGCCTTCGTGATGGAGATTGGACAACCAGAAGTATGAACAAGCTGATTTCTTTGTTGATGAATTACCCAGGCATATCTCAAAATAGGGACCCCCCAAAATTAGTTGGTTCAGTACTCTAAGTGGTAAATAAACTGGATGATTTGGGGTTCCCCCAATCTTGAGAAACCACAATCAGATTGGGGGACCACCATGGGTGCTCCCACCATGGGGTCTATGGGGTCGCTGTGTTGCTAGGACTCCGCAGGGAACGACTTGAAGATGGACGTGGGCTTCAGCATTTACAAGGAGAGACCCCCCACGCCTCCTGGCCCTTGGCTGTGCCTGTTCGAAACCCAGGTGACCACGCGTCATGCCTCCGATATTAGCTAGATATTAGATAAACCAGTCTGAAACTTCAAGCGTGAGTTCAACCATTATCAATCCTTCATGAGTACTAATGATCACTCTTAATCAAAAGTGAAGCATTTGGTTTAACCACTATCGTTGGCGATCAGGAACCATCATTTTTCATTAATCTAAGCGTTAACCAGTTCACCATTGGTTTCACTTTGCAAGCTGACCATTGCTTGTACCACGAGTTCCACCATTTTTTTGAGTTGGCAACCATTAGCTAACCCTATAACCCTCAACCCTGAAACCCTAAAGCCTTAAACCCTGAAACCCCGAACCATTGGCTAATCACTATTGTTGGCTATCAAATTAATGGATCTTTCACCCACGAGTTCACCACTGGATGTTTCACCTTCGCTTCGTTCCCACCAGTGCTTCGCTTCTTCGCTTCGTGAGGACTCGCAGCACTTCACCATCCAAGAGACGCCTGACACGGCGCCCCCGGGGCAGATCCCGAGGTGCGTGACCCCCGGGGCGCCCTGTGATGGCCACTAGGATGGTGGTGAAGCTGGTGGTGAAAATCGTCGTGAATGAGGGTGGTTTACTGTGGCTTATAGTGGCTGAATGGTTCAGTAGGGTCAAAAGGTGGTCAATAGCCAAGGATGGTGGTTAATTTTGGTGATTAATGGTAGCCAATGATGGTGAAATGACCCTTAATGGTCTTTAAATAACGCTTACTGATGATTCTGATGATGGTTGATGATATGCCAACTGACACAACATGCTTGCTTGCAGACGGCCCCCCGAAACATACATCTATGACCAGTGAGTCAAACAAAACCTTGGCTGATCATTCCAATAGTTATTCTTTTGCAGCTGTTGGTGTTTTTGTCCACCCCTCTCCTGTTAGACCGAGAATGAATTGAACAGCCACAACTAGGGACTAGCTGACTTCGTTGATTGACTTCTTGATCAAATCATCGACCTTTGTGATCAGTTAAAAAATTTCAATGCATGGAGCCCATGAGGTTTCTCAAGCCCTGGGGGAACCCCAGACATGGATGATTTCTTGCTCTAATTTTTTTAATGACTAATATGAATGATGATAACTGGGGGTACCTCCATTGTGAGAAACCACCATGACCTGAATTCACAGAACTGGTGGAAGGAAGAGTTTCTGAACTCCTGCACGTGCGCTGGGACACATTCCTCTGCCAGGAGTATCAAGGTGATTTGCGACGGTGACCTTTGCGACAAGGCGCAGTCGCAGTGGGATCAACGGTGCTGATGGGTCATGTAGCTGATCAAGCACTGGTTGATGCGAATATGGTTACGGTGGACTATGGTTGATGATATGGCCTGAACATGTGGCGTTGGGGTATCCTAAATGATGAAATCAACTTGACCGACCACAAACATTTGACAAGAAGGTGTACCATATGACTTGCTGATGTTGATATTGATTAGGATACGCAGGCAGATAGATCTTCTGAAACCATATCCCAGGTTGACTAAACATTGGAACTTATGGTTACAGATTTCAGATGACGAAAGCCATGTTGGACCGGACACTTCATGTTGATCTAACATGGTGATGGTACCGTAGTGATCGTACCCTGGCACCCTGGTCATATGGAGCCATCCCGGGATGGTTGGCAGCCAGCCCCAGAGCCGAGACCTGCAACGAGCGCAGTCGTTTGGCCGTTGGGATCGCAATCGGTCGGAGTCAATGCCATGCAGCCGCTAAGATCACTGGGTAACCAGCTGGTGACTCTCGTTACCATCATCATCATCATCATCATCATCATCATCATCATCATCATCATCATCATCATCATCATCATCATCATCATCATCATATCATCATCATCATCATCATCATCATCATCATCATCATCATCATCATCATCATCATCATCGTCATCGTCGTCATCATCGTCATCATCGTCATCATCGTCATCATCGTCATCGTCATCATCGATGAACACGATATAGCCCAGTATACAGCACCCCAGTATTGTTAGGAGTGTTGACCCATCGTTCACCAGTGGTTGATCATCAAAAAGACCACCCGGTCTCACCATCACGACCCAAAGCTTCCAAGCAACCGCTGCTGCTAGGCCAAGCCCGGGGACCGTGTGCAAGTCATCGGCGTCTACCGATCCTTCCCGCCACCCTTGCAGGCGCGCGCAGCGCGGTGGGCTGTGGGCTACGTTGGGAGTTGATGACGGGGAAGCAGCAACCAACAAAGGCGAATGGTGGGAGTTGTTGGTTGATAGTAGGCAGTTGTAATCAAGTATAACATACTATAACCAACGATAGATCCTTTTGTTAATCAATCACGCCCCCAGTTGAACCAGAGATAGCTGGTGGTTTACTATGAAATAATAGCTGGATGTTTTTTTGAAACGTATCTCGCATTGGGTAAGCTCTGAACTCCTACTTGGAGCTTGGCACCCTCGACTTATCAAGTGACGGTTTACATTCACCCTGCGTGGGTGGATGATGTTCACACTGAAGAAGACTTTATCACCATGGCGAGCTATCCCTAGTTGTAAGCCGGGGTGTTGCAAATCCAATTAAGTCATTGTTTGATCCAACGATCAGCAGGCAATGAATCACCAGTATTCTTACTCAGAAGTGCACAACTATGAATCAGCAGCAAGTCAGTTAAAACAAGGAATCAACAGGTAATCATTGTTTCATCCAATGATTTTTCCGTGTGTTTTGGTTAGTTGAGGAGTATCTATTGGTTGTGTTATTCATGCCAATGTTCAGCAAGCCGGCGCCATGCGAATCTTAAGGCATGATGTTGCTTGCTCCTCGTTGGATATAATGACGATAGGCAAGAGCATATGATGGTGTTTGTCGTCGTGTCTACCATGACATCGGTACCAATATAAAAGATTCGGCAAGGATCATACAAACAGTTAATTCAACAACAACCATCATAAACCATTTATAAACTCCACCCTTAGTATCCACTACTCATGAACCATCAAGCATAAGAATGTATTGCGTAATCCCCGGTTCCCCAGCAGCAGCTCACCAGTTCGTTTCGTGGTCGCAGAATTTCTAGGACTTCACAGATGGAGTCTTCCCAGCGAAGTTGGTCACGACCTCAGGTCAAGGGCTGCTCAGAGGGAGTTCAGCTGGGATGGGGCATCCTGTAGATGTGAAAAGCTGGCTGGAGAAGCGCCAGATTTTGGAGAAAATCTCTGTGAAGCCTCAAAATACCCTCAAAGAAGCTTGGGAAATGATGATGCGACCCATGGTTCACGAGGACTAATGAATGCTGAAGATGGTTCATAGTTGATGCAGTAACAGGGGCTATGAGTTCAATGATTTTGACAAACGCATTCCAGGATATGGCTGGACATCCCAATTCGAAGAGGTTTGTGAACTCATTCGAGAACAGACGGGGTGGTATCATTCCCAACCGACGGTGCCCCCCCTGGTGCGTTGCGCTTTCCCTGGAGGTGATCATATTATCACGTGCTGTGCCTCCGTGGATAGGGGCCCCATTGACATACACTTAAGTACTAGAAGTCAACACTTGATTAAGCAGTTGATTGGGACTGCATTCAAGATACAACCCTTACATACGACGAAGCAGTCGACATATGTGACCAGCATTGTACAATGAGTTGATGAGATCAAGAGGCATGATGTAATGTTCTGTACAGCTGTCAACCAGGCTCGTCTCCACAATTTCCTGCAAGAGATGTTCTGCGGCTGTGTTGTGTGAGTGAAAGCCCATTGCAAAGTGCACTGCCAAGCCGACACATTCATCATCACGGCTGGTTCAGTTCACCATTGTCAAAACTTTTCTGGTTGACCTGTACGGCTTTTACCATGGTACAGCAGCAGGAGATTGAGAAACTCTATTTTCTTGTTGAGTTGTCGTTAAAGATCTCAACCTGTTGAGTATGGCTGATGGATAAAGATTTTGTGTTAGCTGTTCCCATTACCGTTCTTCAACCCCAACTTCCAGCAGCCAACAGAAGATCGCAAGCAGTGCCGCAGCTCAGCCACTGGGCCGTTTCCGCATTGGTTTCCTTGGACTCTGAGGTGGCCACCAACATCAAACCCGTGAAGGAACTGACGGAGCCCAACTTCACACCCGAAGACGTCCCTCGGAGACGCAACGTGCACGTGTGGATGGGTGGAAGCGTAGCAGGTGGGGTGACCAACTCGTGGTGGACATTTGGGTGAAGCATGCTGATTTATACATGCGCCGGTGGCACTTGCATATTTGTTTGTGTGATGTATGCGCGCTGATTATGTATGACTCGTGTTTTATCAAAAATGAAATGAGATCAAAGTGCCACTACCGAAAGATAGTGACCAAATAGCATTGCATTAGATATGTTGCACGAAGTGATATTACGATTCTTCCACAGAATATCACGTTTCTTTGATGCCCATTCTCCAAGAAAATGCATAAAGACCAGTGCAAAATCAATTCGTGATAGAAGTGCACTTGTTTCACTGAAATGTGTTTAGAAACTGTAGTATTTCTATTGGAATGTGTAGGGCCATAATTTGAAACAGCTTACTGCACACATCGGCGTAGCAGTCCTGTTCAGAAAGTGCTTCATGACAGAATGCTCCGTTCTCCTTAAACGTGCGATTTGTTCTCTCCACAGAGTGTAGCATGCAAAGATCTACACTGACTACAGTATGACCTTGCAAGGTAAAAATTACATGCACAGGTTATTTTTGTAAGATCAATTCAAAAACCAAATTAGGGTGGAAGATGCAGTTCTTGCGGAGTGTGAACAAACTGCCTGTTGAAGACTACCATGTGCAGATGGATCTCAACTGAATCGTAGCAAGCTGCAGCTATCAGGGTAACCCACCGTGTTGCTCCAGGTTCGGGTAGTGAAGCATCAAAAGATGGGACGGTTGGAAACAGATTCGCAGTACATGATGATTTTGATATGATTCCGAATCTTTTACAGATGCATACCTACAGTTGTTCTGATGTACAGAGTGGTAACCTGAATATACAAGTTGCTTAGACCATTTGACAAGCACGTTATATAATGTTATATA
This sequence comes from Symbiodinium kawagutii, assembly GCA_009767595.1. Lineage (NCBI taxonomy): Eukaryota > Dinophyceae > Suessiales > Symbiodiniaceae > Symbiodinium > Symbiodinium kawagutii. Next base: position 282,425 of record VSDK01013793.1, read on the forward strand.
TGCCACAGCTAGTAGTTACCCTGGTTATGGTCACCAACGAATCGCGTTCACAACAACACTCTGTATACATCGACACCCCCAACGATGTGTGGGGATTCATCGGTTTGGAAGCAGCGGAGCTTGTGCCCAGATCAACAACATCCAGAAGATTGCAGACCGAGAGGACCCCCTTGATCACTGCCTTGAAGACATTGATGAATCATGATCTCTGATTGTGACAGCAAGTCTTTTCTATTATTTTGTACTCTCCTTTCGGTTGGAAAATTTACATTTGCAGATTTTATTCATTTCTTTCATTCTGACCCAACCCAACCATACGACACCGGAGAATGTAGGTGGGTGATTACATACATATACGAGGCGGACGCACACACACACAAAGTGGAATGGAGGAATGGAGGAATGGAGGAATGGAGGAATGGAGGAATGGAGGAATGGAGGAATGAAATTTTGTGGACGCGGGAAGGTTAGTGTGAGTGGGGCAAGTAGTTGTTTCGGCGAGACGCTCTGGCTAGCGACTGTGTGTCACGGTTTCCTTTTCGAGCAAGAATCAGATGTGTGGTGAGATCGAAAATGTCAGGGAACAGCTGACAAGCACCCAAAAATGTGCATGGCTTCAGTTTTCTTGTCTTTCGACAGGCATTTGTTGATAGGACTTTTCGGGCCCAAGGATTTGCTTTAGGGAGTTGATGCTCATCAGTTGCAATGTTTTGTCGATGGTCATTACCCTTGTCAACTACCATGGTTTATCCATAATGACCCTTAGAGAACCAGTTCGAACCGGATAATTGGATAATTTTGAAAACTCATTGGTGAATAACTATTACAACTAGAAGTTAACCCTGGATAAACCAAGATAAACCACGGTTTCGACTATGAGTGGTAATGACTATTCACCAATCCAAAACTGATAAACTAGTCTAATGTGAATTGGTTAGCCGGATATAACCACTAGTTAGATATATTATCTCATTAATCATGATTTCAGTTCAACCATAGTCTATTCAACCATTAGTGAGTTGGATTATCCTATGAACCATTAGTTGGATATATTGAGTCCATAGTTTATTTAACCAACCAAGGACATTCTTTGGCCTTAGTGGATGTCAGGACACCTTCGCACTCTTGGCACGTTCCTTCGCCCCGTCCATTTGTGGTCCGATCGCCCAAACTCGGATGCATGTGGCGGACGCCGCTTTGAGTGACCGGAAACCCGTGGGTTTGTTCAGTGTATTCATAGAGATTGATAAGGGTGCGGTTTAAAGAGCTTAGCTTGATCATTATTGTTGTTGTTACTAACTACTGCCATATTTTTTAGCATTATCATTTCTTATTTGTCGCGAACTTATCCATCATAAACTGTGTTGACTATTTTGCTGGCTTGTACATTTTAGCGCAATTATGAATTTAAAAAGCAACTGACCAAGGTGGGTTGAGGACAGTCGCCGGAAAAAAACAAACATTTCAGGAAGTTTTGAGCCTCAATCATCAGGAAACATAAGGAACGAGCCGAAGATAATTGCAACGTTGCTGACGTTCCGCGTCATTAGCCAACATTGACTATTCTTACCCACGATATTGTTAGCCATTAACCACTAGAATTGACCGCCAGTATCAAGCACTAGTACCAACCACCAGTATTGACCACTGGTTCAGCCATCATCAAACCATCAGATTGCCTGCCATCTTCGGGGATTGCCAGTGGAACTCGCTCAGGCCATGAACGCGTGAAAGCCGGGCTGCTGCTTCAGATGTTGGGCGGAGTCGTTGGGGGCCCCGGTGGGGCCGCTACCGGTCAACTTCCAGGGGTGGCTTCAAAATTTTGGTTAGCTATGGTCAAAAAATCGGGGTTTCTCAAAATAGGGAACTTGGGGAAATGGTCGGTTTATTGCCAATGAAAAATGAATGCTATTTATAATTGATTCATTGAGAAACCAGCAAATGGTGGATTCTTGTGCTATTGCTTGGCTAGAAGTCTTGGGGATTGCTGATGATCCCCAGACATCGGGATTTGTTGGTGAACAGCATTCAATAGCAGTGATGATAGGTACAACGATCGCTTGTTAAATGGCAGAATCTTGACCAACTTCTATTAGTGGAGTACCAGTCTGTAGACTATGGGCTATGGGCGATATTGGTCAATAATTTCTTTTTGTTGATCTCGAAGGTCTTTGGGCTCTTGCTCCATGATGAATTTGCTAGTACCCACCTGTACCCTTTGATGTTCTTTGGTGAGTTCCAACATATCGCCATGATTTTCATTTTCTGTACTATCATTATGTTCCTAATCAGAATCATTATTGTTACAGTATATATCAATCACTGTTTCCCTATTGCTGATGTCTTGCCATTGCTAATTTGCTTGTTATTATCATTATAATTCTATATTAGTATTTCATCATCATTATCATTATTATTATTGTTATTCATAATGCTAGTTCATTATGATATTTTCAACCATCAGGTTTAGCTGAGATGGCATTTCCGTCCTGCGCTGTCTCGCCTTAGGAGAAGAACTTGTCGAACGGCACACATTTGCGAGGAGACATCAACGTGCCTTGTCTCAACAATGATTGGGCTCTGGGTCAAACCCTGTATCCACTTCCGGTAAACAAATGTCCAACAAATAACACACTAGTCTTTGTTGGAATATTCATCCACCCAAATTTGCCTAATGGGGTCATAACTCAAAGCCAAATAGCGGCCTTGAACTTCCGCGGTTGATCACTGGTCCAGAGGTGTTCCAACTTCTCGCTTGATGGGGAGCAACGCCAGGTAAATCAAGAGGTGAAAGTAACGAATGGGAGATGAAGCTGATTCAATCAGTGTTCAATGATCCTTGCCAACAGTTGGATGATTATGCTATGGCTAGTCACTGCCGAGCTTGCTGCCGTGGTACACCAACCTAATGAGCCCATCTTTGTGGGTCCATTCACCCTAGTGAATGACTACATGAACACTGACTCGGGTTCTCCATTGAGCAGGGCAAGCCATGGAATGATATGGGTACCCTTCATCAGTGAACCTACCACGGGTTCACCAGCCCAAGACCACCTGGTTGACCACCTGAGGTGTTGCTGGTGGGCGATCCGTCCTGTGGAAAGTCCCAGATGCTGCGCTTCGTGATGAACACGGCGGGGGGTGTCCCGTGGGAACTGCGAGGAAGTGCGAAACACCAAGGGCAGCGGTTCGGCACCAAGACATTCGGGAACTAAGTTTAGCAATGATTTGTTTAAACTAATGGTCTATTCTGATGGTTGTCAACAACAGTGCTTAACAAATGTTGATAATGATGGTTGATGGTCGATGGTCGATGGTCGATGGTCGATGGTTGATGGTTGATGGTTGATGGTCGATGGTCGATGGTCGATGGTGATGATGATGATGATGATGATGATGATGGTCGATGCATCGGTTGGTTGGTGTTGAGAAGCTGGCAGCTGCAAGTCGATGATGACATGACTTGATCATTCTGAAGATGTGATCCATTCTTTGCCCGTCAAGGTAAAGGGAGCCTTGTCCTTGGAAAGGGGCCAAGGTCGGTATCCAAAGCGGTTCATGGTATCCCGAATCAGAAGAAGAAGAAGCAACAACCAATGGAGCTTCTTTGTTTGTATCACCATAATATCGGCTTCTTTGTTTTGTTCAATGGCTGTTTGCTTAACTACTTGGTATCCCCAAAAATTGTTTTTGATTGCTTTGCGAGAAAAACAATTTCCGGAAAACAAAACAACGCACAACATCAGCAACCTGAGCCCTGGATTGCCACGGCCCACCTGACGGATGCAGGCGCCCTTGGCCATCAGCACCACGGGTCGCGGTTCCAGTGGCGTGGGGCTCACCGCAGCTATGATTCGGGACAGCTTGGGCGGCTGGGGCGTGGTGCTGTGGTGAGTTTGATGGCTCTGATGGTGACGACTCCTGTGGAGTCTGCTGATGGTTCAAGAACTCATGGTTGATATGGGTCAATGACCATGGCCAACATGGTTCTATTCTACTGATATCGTGAGAACTCGTGGTTCATGACTCAGTCTACTGATGGTTCCACTGTTGTTCCACTCTAGTTGATATTGGCAAACATAGGCGACAGGTGAACAAGGGATATAGCAGCTATATGCGAGCTGGGTCAAGAGTTCCACCAGCCCAAAGCTATGGCTAGAACATCCCAACAGTTGCACCAGTCGGGCCGAGATGATTTCATCCAAGCACTTGGAGGTTAGCACCCCTCTGACTGAGCTCAAGTGGTGACATTCACCATGAATAGGAAAGTTCTAAGCCACTCGTCGAGTTACTCCAGCCAGGGTTCTTTCAACTTGAACTGTTCAAACGAGGATGGCCCAGGGTGGATGGTGGATGATGATCTTGAGGATTCTTTCCCCTGGGCCTTGGGAGAATGGCGAAGGAAACTGCCGCAATGCAATGGCAACGACAGTGCTAACCAGCAAGCAGTGAGAGGGGATGAGGGACTTTGCCATGAGCCCACTGGAAAAACGATTGATAAAAATCCTATTAGGACATTGCTTTTCTCCATGATTCATTGATGCTATTATTGATATCATTGTTGAAAGTTATTGACAGTATTGATCATCATCGTTGTTATGTTATTATTGTTGATACTGTTGATCGATATGGTGGATACTATGTCGATACTATTGATCATTAAACCGCATCCAATAGCATCCTAGACATATTGATGCAAGACTGATATGGTTGTAGGTATATTATGGTGACATTATTGATACAGGTGATATCCCATGTAACGTAGTCTCAACAACACTATCAGATCATATCCAACTGATATCATACTGGGTTGATGTAACGATCTTATATTAACCGATATACCCATGATAGTCCTAAGACAACCTACCCGTGCATCCGCCATCACCACCACCATCGGCTCCAGGACACTGGATCTCGGGAATTCCACCTGGAGGCGTGGAACTATCCTGCTGGCAGCGCAACAGCTGCAGCGCAACAACTGGACCCTACCATTTCAAGAATATCCCATGAGCCGTGCGGAATCTGATCATCCAAGAGGAGTTGATTTCAAGCCACAGAGGGCCGAAAAGTTATGTTTGGCTTGTTACTGTAAATGGTGATATGAAAGATGATTTTAGGGTGCCCCTATGCTGAGAAACCACCATCTATCATGGCTATTTATGTTAACTATATACATTGATTATTGATTCATAGTTGACTATGATAATTGCGTGCATTCAGACTGCTTGTGAATCACGGCTATTGACATGATTGTTTATTGGCGATGAATGGTTAATGGCGATTGTCGGTTATTGGCCATCGATGAAGCACGCCACCGTACATATGACTTAAAGCCAACCTACCGACCTTAACTAACCTTGACCAACCTTTGCCAACCTGAGCCAACCTTCACCAACCTTAGCCACCCTGAAGCAACCTTCGTCAACCTTAATCAACCTCAACCAACCTTAGCCAAACAACCCACCTACCAACCAACATTCATTTCCTTGGTCCTGGACGATGACACGAACAGGCTGGAGCCATGGTCTTGGCAGATCGCGGCGTCATTTGCATCGACGAGTTCGACAAGCTCCTTGGTTGGTGGTTCACAGAGTGGTTAGTAATGATTGATGATGATGGTTAAGAAGCTGGTTAGTCACTCATCAATGCTGTAATGACTGATGATGGTTGATAAAGGTGGGACACATGTCATTCATGGGAACATCATCTTTGATTAATAATGGTTCATAGTGATGGTTAATTCACAGCATGGGCTATTTCATGGGCAACCGGAAGCGTGGAGAGTGGTGCCCTCCCGAGGGATTACGTGCCATTGATTTTACCATAATACCTGGGGAACTACCAGGTTAATGGTAGACATAAACCTGTGCCTCCGAGGTAGCTAAGACAGCTAAATGAATTTAGAGCAGCTGGGTAGCTGCTGCTGGTTAATCATTGATGAATAGTGGTTACTAATAGAGAAGTGATGAATTATGAATGCTTTATCATAGCTCAATACCGACTAAATGATGGATAAATAATGGCTAATAGAGTTAGTAGCTAAGTCGGTGAACATAGCTTTTTGGAAACTGCCAGGCAAATTATGAACCAATAATGGTTCATCGCAAAGTTGGTTAAGACAACTGTTGGGTGACTACCAAACGATGCTGGCAAGCAGAACGATCGCTTGTGAAATGGCGAATCGAATCAGCCACGGATCTATCTTGGTGGCACCCCTCCACTCTGTGGAGACGGTCTTGGGGCTAGCTGTGCGATGTGACCAGCCACTCTCAAAGGACCAGTACCTACTTGGGTCTGTCCGTGAATGGGCGTAGCTGTGGACTTTACAGGTTTTCTAGTGAACTCATCATTTTTGGATGGCTGCTGGTGGTATCCTCATGAATGGAAACACTTACAATCATCACCCATCATTGTGACACGTGATCAACTAGAATCAACCTCTATCAATCATTACCCAACTGTCATCGACCATACTCAACTCATTCTTAACCACCATAATATAACAGTTTCTGCTGAGCTGGTGAGGAAACGATTACATCAACCACGACCATTCTGATCCAAGACTCTCTCGGAACATCAACTAGAACCATTGATTACATAACCATAATCATCCATAACCATCAACCAACCATAACCACCTTCCAATGCGTCGATGCGTTGCCGCTTGACGCGGGGCGCCCCGGGGCTCCCAGGATGAACCAAGTGGACCGCGTGGCCATTCACGAAGCCATGGAGCAGCAATGTGTGACCATCGCCAAGGTGCAGTGACTGGCAGCGTCGCTGACTGGTTGAGGTCCGTGGGTCAGCCATGTGACTTGTGGGGGCACTTGCGGGAGAACATGATGTTTAACCATCATCATTGATGATCAGTGATCTGGCTTGGTCTACATTTTTGTGGCCTCAACAACTTGAAGAGCATCCAGAGCGGTTAGCGGGACTTCTCGCATCAACCGTTGGGATAGTGGAGGACCGCTATCACCATGATCTTTTCGATACTCATCATGTGACAACGTTCCAGCTTGTGCACCCTGGTGTTGTACCATGCGGGAGGACCATGGTACAACCAGGTTTTTAAGGAGAAATAAACTATTGCAGTCGTACCATATCTTGTAGCAGTTTAACTGCCACTCTAGCAGTACACCCAAACAACCTTGGAAGGCCCCAAATCATTCGGAGAGTCTACATCACTGCACGTGAGATGGATGTAACTAGGTGGATCATATCATCATTGATCTCAAATTGCTATCAAGAGTCATGCTTACAGGCCATTATCACCTGCTCTCTATTGTAATGTCAAGTATGATTACTTATGGAGAGTGATTATAAGCTGTTCATTAATCCATCATCATTTATTATGGCTACTAGCTACCGTTATCCAAGATTGACCAATGATGAATCATGATGATCACAGACAGCTAACCATTATCATTAGCCAACCACTACTCTTACATGGTTATTGAGCAACCAGTATCATGAACTCACTATTGTTATCACCCATTAGTATTAAGCCATCATCAATCATCCAAAGCCCTCACTATCCACCAAACCATTTTATCAATTGATCTTCAGCTTGACTAACCATTCATCATGGTTCCGAAATCATCATAAGCCGTCATTATCCGAATCCATTGTCGCTTACTAGGTGTTTGAGTGAAGACATCATCAACTTACTATGCTTTTGCTTCTAATCACTATCCGTATATGTAATTATCCATCATCATAGAACCATGGTTGTTATAGCTCTTGAAATGATCATCCGGTTGTACGCATTAATAATCATCCGCAATGATTATACTATGGTTTCTCATGGTTGCATAATGGATTATTGACCGTGATAAACACTTGTCATGCAACCGGTTTGGTCCACAATGATTATATAGATCTGAATGGCTTAAATCCACATAAGACGGTTATATGCTTCTTAACCACGATAAACCAGAAGGTAGCCCTTGAGATGTGCCAGTAACCAATAAGCCTGGTTGATCATATCTGGTTTAGCATGGTTAATAAGCTAAAAGGTTCTTGACAACCAATCAAATTGCATCAACCATCTTAAACCATTAGCTTCGTATTTACCAATCAGATCATTCAGCAATCTGCAGCTTTTGAGATGTCCCATTGCCTGCATTTTTACAGGCCGGCATGCACGTGACCTTGAATGCGAGGCGGCTGAATTCAGCTGGTAGAAGTTGTGGCTTTTTAAGGATGGTCAGCAAGCTGGTTATGACCAACAATAACCTGTAGGAAAACCTACAAAAACCAGCTATCAATGGGTAATAAGCTGGTTATAAGCATTTTATAAGATGATAAGCTGGTCATAAGAAGGTTGTTAGCTAGGAAACCCTGGGAAACCAGCTATACATGGGTGATCAACATCTATTACTGGTTAAGAAGCTGGTTAATCCCTCAAACATGATGGTAAATGATCACTGATGATGGTTGATAAGCTGGTTAATGATGGGTTTAAGCGATGCTCAAACATAGTGGCTAATTAGTAGCCTAAAGCTATATGTGATGTGATGGTCGATCATTGTTCATCATGAGTAATTCCAGTGCATCTGGTTCTTGATGGCCAGGGTTTCTTGACAAATCTTTCCTGCACGGCAGGCGGTAGGATTTCTTCCAAGACAGCTCTCGTGCAGCAAAGGTGTGATGTGACCATCAAAAGAAACACATTTTAACAACAACCCTGGGATTGTGGATGGTTGGACTAATGAATTTTAAGAACAGCCCCTGCATTTCAAGAACAGCCCTGAGGTTCAAAGTGGTTGGACTCATGGAATTCATGATGGCTGATGCTTCACAAGGAAGCACTGGCGCCTCGACACTGAGATCCATTGGGTCAGGATCCATGCCCTCGTTCTGCTGCGCAACGCAGGTGCAGTGTTTTGGCCGCAGCCAACCCGATCTACGGCAATTTCGACTCGACTCTGGACTTGGTTCCTTGGTGGCTGGAGAGCCAACTGGAGAGCCAACCTGGGAATCAGCATGGTGATACAACCGGTGGCTGGAGAGCTGGTAGGCACCCTGGAAAGCAGAGGTTGGTTTGTGATTCAGTTAATACCTTGTGGTTAATGGTTGGGTGGCTTGGTGAACCAACCTCGGAGCTATAACCAAAGAAGGGCTACTGACTTTGTGAAAAAACCAAGTAGTGGTGACTGGTTTAACTATGTTTGATATTGAATGTTTTTGTTATTGACCAACATTGACCGATGTTATGGCTCAACTATATGGTTACTAACCATAATGATTACTGATAGATAGTTTGATTGTGGTTTGATTATGGTTCTCCTTTGGTCATTGAACATTTGTTGGAATCCATAGGATTGGGCCATCCATTCCCACTAATTAGCTAGACAATCAAAGGTTGCATGGTGGATGATCCAGCGAGCGATGTTAACCCTGTTAATTCCATGAGCGGTTAAACATTTTGAAGTTCAAAGGGCGTGGGTAAACATGTGGTATCCGCTGGTTTCCCATGGATTCCTATGGTTGCATATGGTTCAAGATAGAAACTAGACGACGGTTGGCCCGAGAGCGAGAAAGGCAATGTTATAGCAGCCTCCAATATACTAATTCAAAAAGACTAACGTCATGATCCTTGAAATGGATGATGATGATGATGATGATGATGATGATGATGATGATGATGATGATGATGCTGATGATGATGATGTCGTTGATGATGTTGATGATGTCGTTCATGATGTCGTTGATGATGATGATGATGATGCTGCTGCTGCTGATGATGATGATGATG
>VSDK01013793.1:294567-304891 GCA_009767595.1 Symbiodinium kawagutii
GAGGGTGTGAAGATCTAGATCTGCAGATGTGAGGGTGTGAAGATCTAGATCTGCAGATGTGATGATGTGATGATCTAGATCTGCAGATGCGAGGGTGTGAAGATCTAGATCTGCAGATGTGAAAGTGTGAAGATCTAGATCTGCAGATGTGAAAGTGTGAAGATCTAGATCTGCAGATGTGAGGGTGTGAAGATCTAGATCTGCAGATGTGATGATGTAATGATCTAGATCTGCAGATGTGAGGGTGTGAAGATCTAGATCTGCAGATGTGAGGATGTGAAGATCTAGATCTGCAGATGTGAAAGTGTGAAGATCTAGATCTGCAGATGTGATGATGTGAAGATCTAGATCTGCAGATGTGAGGGTGTGAAGATCTAGATCTGCAGATGTGAGGGTGTGAAGATCTAGATCTGCAGATGTGATGATGTGATGATCTAGATCTGCAGATGTGAAGGTGTGAAGATCTAGATCTGCAGATGTGAAAGTGTGAAGATCTAGATCTGCAGATGTGAAAGTGTGAAGATCTAGATCTGCAGATGTGAGGGTGTGAAGATCTAGATCTGCAGATGTGAAAGTGTGAAGATCTAGATCTGCAGATGTGAAGGTGTGAAGATCTAGATCTGCAGATGTGAAAGTGTGAAGATCTAGATCTGCAGATGTGAGGGTGTGAAGATCTAGATCTGCAGATGTTTATATACGGCTGCTTTTTTACGAAGAACCCTTCGCAGACGCTCTCGGGAAAAAGCAGCGCCCAGATGTGATGCCCACAACGAACGGAAGCGGGCCTCCCCATCTCACCATGGCTTTTGGCTAGCGCTTCGCCCCTGCCAATCATCGACAAAGCAGATAAGGGGGTACGTGAGGCAGCTGAAGAAATGGCTGGGAACGTCCAGCTAGCTGATCACCAGGTTGGGTAGCCCGTCATCATCGGCAATGGGTAAGCCACATGGGTGGTTCATGGTGGTCGTGGTGGGGCTGCTATTGTGTGGTGGCTTCTGACCTGAACTTGTGGCGAATGGTAGCAAGCCATATCATGGGCATTCCCAGATTTATTTGCTAATGCATTTGGAATTTTATGGATATGACTTCCGTGCTTACTATCCTTACTGGGCTGACTATCATAAACGCACGAACCCAAAGTAGCCACCACCAAGGTGTTTTGTCGATTTTGTCCGCCTGCCAATGGCCTGAGGAACCTCAGTGGTATTATCATTACCACCAGGATCCAGTAAACCACTATCTGCCATTACATACCGTTATTATCCCATGATCAACCACTATTAGTACCATTATTAAGCAGTATAATTAACCACTATTAACCACTATTCTCCACGGCCGTTATCACCGCATGGTCCATCACTGGTTACTCACCCATGGCGTCTGAGGTTAAGAATATTGGTCTACCGGACTCCTTGTTGTCCCGTTTCGATCTGATCTTTGTCGCTCGACCTTGAGGGGGGCAGACCGCCACCCTCGGGCTGGTTTCAGCAGCTGCATGTTGAATTTCGGAGCAAAAACATGGCAATTAGAGCAACAATCCGCAAGCATTTGTTTCTCTATGATGAGAACCGGTGAAATAAGATGTACCCTCTGGTGAATTAGGCCGGTTGCAGGGAAAATCCACCAGTCATAGATGCCGGCTTCCGTGGTTGAGAGGCTTCCATGCCATGTGGTTGAAAACAGGAGAGTTGTTCCGGCTCGGCAGCAACCAGTGCTGTCTTACCATCCACAGCAAGATCCTCCCACGGCACCCTTGCAGTGGTGGCTTCCCCAGCAGCGGTATCATCAACGAACACGAATCAATCATGTCAATCATATGCCAAATACGGTCACATGCGACAAGGTGAAGAATCTTTCACCATCACCTCCACTATGGTCACTATGCTTCATTCTGCTCAATCTAAGTTCACCATCCTTCATTAACAGTCATCACTGACTATCACCAGGCGTCACCAGGCTGGTGCTGTCACCATGGGTCCCCACTGGTTGGTTCACCGGTTGGCTTCCCCAGCCCATGGTCCAACGGCGCCCTGCTGCCCATGGTGCCCCTCGATGGTGCTGAGGTCGTCCGAGATCAGACCACCGAGGAGATCGACCGCAAGATCGCCGATCAGGTCCTCAGGCGTGGGAGCACGGCGTGGCGCGGTGGGGTCCCGTGGCAGGGGGAAAGGGGCGCTGCTTGCTAGTTGGTGGGAGATCTGTTGGATGGGAAGCATCCGACCGGAAGCATCCAGACCTGTCTAGGGTAGTTGTAGTGAGATGATGATGATGATGATGATGATGATGATGATGATGATGATCATCATCATCATCAGGATTGTTGATCATTTTTGTCCAATAGTTTCATTGTGCCATGCTCTTGGTCTTTGGCAGCATGTTGTCCATTCTTCACCTGGCATGCCCCCTGTCCCCCCACGCAAGCATCACCATTTGCTTCGGTAATTCTTACTTCGGCCAAGTAATATCTACGGCTGTCACTGGCAAAACCCACCCAAATTAAGGTCATTAGACAGCATGTGATGAGTATCATCTTTACTCTGGGTCCCCCACTACTTGTACTGAAATATTTTTGGCCCGGCACTTAAACCCAGCTATGTCATATGTAACCCAGCAGCTGTGCATTTGTTGGTTTCATACCAAGAATCCCAAGATCGATCAGAAATCATCATACCAAGCACAAAGCGGTATGAACACTGCCCTTTCTGACCACGCCCTTGTTGACGGCAAAGTTATACATACTGTGCAAGTTCACTGGCTACTATTGATTTGCAAACTCATTAAGTTTGAGTATCTAGGATTCGTCATTTGCCATCCACCAATTGGTTCATATGATTATTAATCATTAACCCTTACTATCCTCTATTATGAACCAGCAACCATCATGGGCCACATCATTCAATGGCTTCCCCAACCATTGACGTTTCATGGTTGGTTATGACCCCCGGTACCACCTACTGCACGCCGCAGCCAAGCGCTGCGGTTTCTCCGCCAGGCAGTGCGCCATGCGCTATGGCGACGGACGAAAACGTGGCGTAGAGCAGATCCATTCCAGCACCGTGGCGGGAGGATGACAGGTTGGCAGGGGGGAGATGGTGATGAGGATGGTGAATGGTGAGAAAACATAGGGGATAATGATGATAAATGGTGGTTAATTTGTGGTTAGGGATAATGACCAACAATACTTGGGGATTGTGAACCATTGCCAGCGCGTTGTACCACTCCGCTGTTCGAAGGGTATGAACCATTGTCAACCGGTTCTAACCATGGTGAATGATTAGTTCAACCAGTTTCACCATTAACCATTTCAAAAATCATTCATATGGGAGCCGATCGCAAATGTGAATCTAAAGATTATGAATGGGTGTATGTATATTGACATCCGCGATTGTAAAACACTGCATCGCGATTGATCGGCGATTGTTTTGCGATTGATGTAGTCATCTACTGTGTTACAATATAGTTTGGGTATGGATTTTTGATCGGAAAATCCGCGATTGATCCGCGATTGGTTCGCGATTGTGGGGCGATTGACAACCCCTCAATGCAGCCACCAGCCCGTGCCATGTCCCTTGCCTATTTCTTCCAAAGGGAAAAATCCATCCGCGATTGTCACCTATGGGATCGCGGTTGGTTGGCGGTTGATCGGCGATTGTATCTACCCCGGGAACCTTTATTTAGATCAACACCCATATAACCTCTACTTTTGATTTCAAGCATTTTGTTCATTTGCTTAGTCAATTTATTCATCGTTGAGCCATTGGTTTCACCAATATGTTTGTTTCAACCACTGTTTCTTTAGCCAAAGTATTCATGGTTGAAATTTTGTTCGAAGCATTTATTTTTCAAACACAATTTCAACAGCAGGCATTTCCAAAAACATTGACTCAACATCAAGCTCTGACTAAAACTTGAAAGCTCCCTTACAGGCTTGTTGAATTTTTGTTTAACCATTTATTTCACCAAAGTATTAAACAAACATTTTGGAGCGCTTCCAATTCACAAAGTGAAATTATTTGATTTCTATCCATAATTATTATGTCACCAAGCTATATCACGTTGGCAGAGGTTAATAAGCTGGTTAATAAGCTGGTTAAGAACTGATAAATAACTAAAATAACCACTTAACTGATAAATAAAATGGTTAGAAATGGCTAAGCATTTCTTTTCTTCCTCTGCCAACGAGGCATTTTGGAGCGCCGCAACAACGAGCGCATGGCCGACGAACCCGCACAGCTCTTCGAGGCACGGCACCAGGGCTGCACCGCCCTGGTGGTGAGGAATGAATCTATGGGGTGCCCTGGGCTGCCCTGAAAAGGTCTGTGACTTCAGCATTTTCATGGTTTTTCATAGGTTGTCATAGTGTTTTCATATGTGAAGTCAGGGAATTCAGCTGGTGATTTGGTGGGTTATTTGTGGTTCATTCTTTGATTTTGTTGATTGTGATGGTTGAGGGATAGGAAGATAGAGGCAAATTAAGCACCTACGGACGCAATCACACGGAATCAAGAACGTCCTCGCACCAAAAGAACAAGGAACCAACCAATCCCGGCCCATGGTAGCATCATGACCCGCCCCGCAAAAAAGGGTCATGACCCCAGTCAGATTTCACACCATGGTGAGAAACCGTTAAATCATCATGACTAATAGCTACTGTATGTCATTTGACACTCATATTATATCAGGGATTCTCACCACATCATGATATTCTCAATCTTGTCATCAATTCTCAATCTCCCAGAAAAAACAGGGATGAATAGCCTAGCGAACCACCTCACATCCCTGGTGCTAGTCTACCACATGAGCTCCTTGGACAGGACCAGATGCCGACGGATGGCGAGAACGCGGCACAGATCGTCACAGTGGATTTCCTGCAGAAATACATCAGGCGGGGCCAGCTGCAGTGCTGATTCAGCTGCAGTTGGTTTTCCAGCCATTCATCGTTGGGTAATGCATCCACTGTTGCTGCCAAGGAGCTGCTTTTTGTTGGATAGGTCCTGCAGTTGCTAGCTAGATATTTACCAAGAAGCATCAAGAAATTGTTTGTTTTGAAAAACGTCTAAATATTGGCCATGCAAAAAGCTGGTTGCTGATAGGGAGAACTAGGCCCCCGTCCTGATCGGATAGCAGTGTGGAAAAACCATCGTGCCCCACCATGAGGGAAGCCACGTGGTGTTCAACCGATGGTGATCGCCCAGCAATCCATGGGTCAAATGTTTTGTTAATGTTGTCGTTCTTCTTTTTCTTCTTGTTGTAGTTGTTGACGTCGCTCTCCTCTCATATTCTTGATAAACTGTAATTGCCGTAATTCTCGATTGCAACATCCTCCTGTTTGTAATTTGCATTATTCCCAATATTCTAAGATCTGATACTGCATTGCATCAATGTTCTATTTGTTCAAAATATCTTACCATTCTTGGTTGTAATAGCCACTTGTTGTTGTGAAGTCAATGCCCAGTATTACACTCAGTATTGACTGTAAATACACCCAACTTATTGTTAGAGCCACTTATTCATCCAGTAATTGGTTGTAATACTAACTTGTTGTAAGAGCAACTTATTGTTGCAATACAATTTACCCAAACATAGCATTTCTGTGTATTGATACCCACTTATCATGCGAAAAAAAACCCACTTGGATATAGCTTCACTATTAAAATGTAGCTTATCATCCGTATTGATACCCACTTATCATTGGGTATTTTCACATGATCTACCCATTTATTGCTCATATCTTACCATTTGAACATTTGTTCAAGATATTGTCTTCTTCCAATATTCATATCCAGTAATTGGTTGTAATACCCACCTATAGTAATACCCACTTATAGTATATTACAACATTTGTATTCTTCCAATATCCCGTGAAATGCCTGGCATTTCTACGGCCCGGACCCTCGCAGTCCCAGCCGTCCCAGGTTCGCCCGGCGGCGTCAGCCGGTGCTCAACGAGGAGGCACGGCAGGCGGTCACGGAGAAGTACGTGGAAATGAGGCGGCCACAGGGGGACGGTGTTTGGGGGGGTGCTTGGGATGTTTAACAACCATAACCAGCAGAACTAGCACAAGAAGTGACTCTTACATGGATTAAGCATCCCATAACTAGCCATAACAACCATGACTAGCATAATTAGCTTGGTTTACATAACCAGGGGAAGTGACCGTTACGTGGATGAAGGACTCATGATTGGGATCTTGGTTTGTTTAACAGCCATAACCAGCATAACTAGCATAAGAAGCTACAACCAAGCTTTGTTTGTTGGTGGATTTGTTGGATTGTTGGTGGATTTGTTGGTTTGTTGATCTATTTTGGATGGTTTCTTTGTCTATTTTGTGGCTAGTTGTGGATGATCTATTTTGATCTATTTTGTGGATTGGTTGGTTTGTTATGGTTTGTTTGCTTCTATGGCTTAGTGAGGTAAAGGTCCAACTCAATGGTTTGTTGATCGTTATTTGGCACATATTTGTTGGTGAATTGTTTAAAGTCGATGGTTGAAGTGAAGAGTTTAGGTTAATGATTTGCTCCAATGCCGCTTGAGCATTTTAAAACACAAATTGAACCGCGGATTGTGCGGCGAGCTTAATATCGGTTGAGCATAGTTAGTGGTAGTGATTGATATTGTTTAAGAATGGCTGGTAGTGATTTATATTGGTTCATGATGGTGACTGATAGTGATTAACAATTGTCAATGATAATGATAAACATCAGTAACAATGCCGAAAAATGATCTATCATTGCTCATGATTGTGATTCAATAATGGTTAACGATCATGGACAATGGTTGACCGATTGGTTGTGTCAAAAGTTTTTCCAACCATACATGGGAATGATGGCTTCTGATCGACTAATGTCCTGGGACGGGTTACAACCACCAAGCAGATTGACCAAAAGTCAAATTGCTGAATTTGATATTGTTTTCAATTTTTGTTCGCTTAAATCGTGAAACAATCGCGAGAAGGGTTAGCTTTGAAGCCCTTGGTCCCCCCTAAGGGAAAGTTGATTCAGGACCCCCACAAATAAAGTATTTAGATTTGGGGTCTATCCTCACTTCAGATCAAAGTCTTTATATACTTTCTTTCAACAAATGTTACACACCCAGATATTTGATGACTAATCACCAGCCATTCAAGGTAAACTGTGGGTAGTTATATGGATCTGCCATTACCACAATTCACATTCACTGTGTATATCCTCACTTCAAGTCGCTGCGTAATCGTTTCCACTCCCCCGAAGTTGTTCTTAATATTTGACAGGACAATTCCCCACTTGAGTCGGACATGTATTGATTGTAAACGACGGGAACATTAGTATCATCAGTCCAAACATCCCAACTTCAGCCCATGCATTTTGCTTTTGTCATTTACCCACGCTGTTCATCTTGGGGATGGGCTTCACATCTCCCAGGGACCCTTCTTTGACGGCCAGGATGCGCTTCCAAAGCGGCTATGCCGACCTCAGTGCCACTGATGGGGCTGAGAGAAAGCCCAGGTGCCCTGGGGTCGCAGGCAATGTTGTCGGGGGACCTTGGATGATCAGCCCGTAGTGGGTGACTGGTGGCTAGCCATGGTGATAGGCTTGGGCTAGGGGTTACCCACCTTGTATTTGCCATGGTCATAACCTACTTATAAGCATATTTAATGAGGATTGGATAAGAACTGACCCCTTGGATGATCATCCCACTTAGTGACCATGGTTAGAAACTATCATCCTTGTGGATTACACCATGGATAAATGGCTGAACTAACCATGGTTACAAAGCACTTACTAACTGAGATGGGGCCGCCAATCGTTGGCTAAGTTGGTTTACAACTAGGGCAACTACCAGGCCAATGGTAGATACAACCAGCCTGTTCGTTGGCAAATCTTACCCAACTTAGAACGTTTGGGGGCCCCACCCTGCGGCTGTGAAGCCAAAAACATTAGGAGATAATTATTAACCGAAAATTTTTCACTGACCCCTCATATTTGGTGGCCAATCACCCCTTATCAAGGGCTGATGGTGGTTTGCTAAGAGCTGGATCTACTACTACTTGAGGTACTGAAGGTGGAACCTTTTTTGAGGTGAAGTATATACATCCCACAATCCCAATCAGTTGTTGCGAGTTCTTGCTATGTTGGGGGCTTGTCCGAATCAATTGTGGGACTACAGAAACAACAACATATGGCTATGGGTCATGACCAGTTGTAAACAAAAGATAGATAGGTGGACATCCCAAAAACCAGATAAGAAACTGGTCATTTGTGTGTGATGCAAGCCAGGGGTACAGGGGCCCTTGACCCACAAGCATAAGTGTATATCAAATAGATGTAGGGTTTGGTCACCGGACAGGACCTCCAGAAGAAGATTGGCAATTATATCTAGTACATAACCATTATAAGCCACTAGTGATGAACAATCATTAGGGCATTACCCATAGGTTGATCAACCTGACCAACCTGCTTCCTGTCGCATAGCCTCTTCGGCAGGTTAGCTGTGACCACGCGAACTTTGGAGGCGCGAATTCTGGGATGTGCAGTTGGGTTCAGTTCCGTGGGATGTAACCATGGGATTTATAGCCTTATGACTTCGGTGGACCATTAATTGAGTTATATCATAGCCATGACGATACCATGAGGATACTATCGTTGATATTCATCAATGAATCAATTACTGGTTAATCAATCATTGATTCATAGCTAATTAATGTTAATCGTTCTTACGATTTTCCTTGAATAAACAATGGTTTACTTCTGATTCATCATTGCTAATTGTTGTCCGTTGCCAATCATTTAGTTAATCCATTGATCAATCATGAGTTATTCTTCGCCATCAACCATTGAATGTGGGTTATCATTGATTATAATCATTAATTAGCAATAATTGACTATGATTAACATTGTATGTACCATTGATTAATCATTTTATATGCCATTTTAACCCATTGATTAATCATGAGTTATTTTTAAGCATTAGCCAACAAATGTGGATTATTATTGATTAATCACTTGCAATCATTGACCATGATGATTTTGACCATTGATTAATCATTATATAAACCATTGACTATTATCGATTAATCATTAGCACTTTGCTTGCCCATTGATAAAACCAAAAAAAATGTAGTGTAAGTCATTACAATTGATAAACCACTAAGCACATGTAAGTAATCATAGTTGACAAACCATTGACCAAGCAATTCATTAATCATTTATTTGACCATTAAGCAAACCAATGGTCAACCATTGGTCATACGCAAATCATTGACCATTTGTTTGCTCGGTCCTTCGGTGAAATTCCCTGCGCATCGCCGATCGCA
This sequence comes from Symbiodinium kawagutii, assembly GCA_009767595.1. Taxonomy (NCBI): domain Eukaryota; class Dinophyceae; order Suessiales; family Symbiodiniaceae; genus Symbiodinium; species Symbiodinium kawagutii. The sequence continues at coordinate 303,860 of VSDK01013793.1, forward strand.
AGGCGTTGATCCGTTTGGCTACGGCTCACGCCAAGCTGAAGCTGCGTGGGGAAGCTACATGGGTGGTGAAGACAGGGACGTGGTGCAGAGGAGTCCACCACCAGCAGGTTATGACGCATGAATGGTTCGTGATGGTTGGTAGTGGTTGATGATGCTTGCTAGTGGTTGATGGATGGTTGGTAGTGGTTGAGGTTGATACTGGCTAATAATAGCGGTTAATACTGGTTTGTAAGGGCTAATAGTGGTTGTGATAGTGATTAAAAATGGCTTGGGAATGATGATTGTTGGTAGTGATTGAAAATGTGCAAGAATGGTTAAGAATGGTTTGTAAGGGTCAATAGTGGTTCATGACAATGATTGAAAGCGGTTGGTAATGATAGACAATGGTTGATGATTTAGAGGATCATGACCAACAATAAACTTGGGACTATGATGGTAAATGGCGATATAACGCTAGATCCAGCTGTTGATGACGATCAGTTTCGAACTGATACGGATTAAGGTTGTCATTGAACATAGGGGCAAATGCAGCGAAAAGCAGCATGATCCATTTGTGTTGCACCAACAATTCAGTTGCAGAGACATTATTCATAATGATCATTGGTTGGTTGATCCAATAGTTGGATTGAACATAAGTTGAACAACTAGGTATTTTTCTAGTTTTTGATGATTATTCAGTTAATCCCCAAAATGATCAGCAATAATTACTATCACCATAGCTTATCCCCAACATGAACACTTGTCAATGATGGTTCCAGTATTGCTGGACAGCCAGAGAGGCTTAAACACCTGTAGGGTAAGTGACTGTTTGCAGATGTCCAGATGTTCGGATTTTGTTATGATTCTTGGTAGATTCCCTGCATTATGTGGACTATTGTTGCTGATGAAGTTTGATTCTGTCCGAGTATGCAGCACCCCGCCAGGGCACAAAAGTGTGCGGGCCCTCTCCAAAAATATGTCATGTGCGAGATTGTGCGAGCCTTTAATTGTCAGAGCAGCACAGATCTCCCCGGTAGAGGGATCCCCTCCTTA
>VSDK01013795.1:17021-66186 GCA_009767595.1 Symbiodinium kawagutii
CAAGGGGTAGTGTTGAGGTGTTGAGCTCGATGACTGAATCCGAGCTTGGTAACAGAAGAAATCCTGATTGTACAGCGGGGGGAGGATCGAAAGGGTCAAAACACTCCACCTACCGAAAGGATCAGGATGTGATTGTAGGTGATGTGATCGAAGGAGGATCAAGAATGAAACCCGGGGCTAGGGAACCCTTGAGTGTGGAACATGAACCAGCCACCGGTGAAAAGAAAAAAGAAGAAAACAAAAGAAAAGAAAGTGAAAAAATCAGAATCAAGGTTTTGAAGGAAGGAAGGACCCAGGAGAAAACCCCCTTGAAGGCTGGTAAGAAGGGAGTTTTAGGGGAAAGTTTTGGGGAACCCCTGCAAGCGGTGCAGAGTGCTCGGGTGAACCAAGAGTCGCATGGGAATACGTCAGCTGAGTCGAAGTCACACTGTGGTGACCACTGTAGCCCGAAGGGCTCCCACGTAGCCCGGCGCGGGGGCGGTGCGACCTTCGCTGAAAGCCATGGCCTCGCCAGCGGTTGGTGGCAGCGGTGGTGGCGGCGATGACGATGGGAGAAAGGATGAGCGGCCTACATCTCTGGAGGAACCTGAACCAGAGATTGAGGACGACGAGGAATTCCCGTCCTGGGGTCCAAAGAGGGTGAAGCCACCCCCAGTACCTCCTACCAAGGTGCCAGCTGGTGGTGAGGACCGTGCAAGGCCCGTCAGGCTGGACCCTCAAGGAAGAGAACTGGTACCTGCTGGCGATGGTGGTCGTGCAAGAACCATCAGGATGGACGATCGTCGAGGAAGAGAGGTGATGGTCACTGGAACGGCCGCAGAACTGGCGGAAGTTCAAGGGAGGATGAGGGTGACTCACCAAGTCCGAAGTGTCCCCAAGAAGCGACCTCACCAAGAAGCTGAGGGTGAGACTGCTTCGGGATCGGTGGTGCCTACCATCGTCTTGGGCCCACTACGAGAGGAGGCAGAAGAGGAGGCCTACCAACGACAGAAGAGGGCCAGAGCAGATGAGAGACAGAAGGAAAAGGAAGAATCTGCCTCTGGTAAGTCTGTGAGAAAGGAGATAGAGAACACTGCTCGACGAGCAGCCCAGATGCAGCGGGACCTGAGGAAGGAGTTGGGAAAAAGGTTCAAGAGAACTACGACAGAAGAACCTCCCATCTACGACCCAGAGGACCCCAACCTTCGTGAAAGCGAAGGACACCAACAGTGGAGAGAGGAACGGACCAGACTCCGAAATCTCCCCATCATGAAGCGGGAGGTTGAAGCGACCTGGAGTGTTAGGGCCTTCAAAGTCAACCTTGCGGGTGGCATCCACTGGAAGTCAGCTACCAAGCAGTGGTTTCCCCACCAGGTCTACTACCCTGAGGAGACCCAGGTGGCCAACCCTGAAGCTGAACTACCGGTGCCTGTTGCAGTCGATGCTCCGGGTGAAGCGGAAACAGAGGCCGTGGAGATGACAGAAGCCAATGCCATCCCTCTAGGCCAAAGAAGACCTCCCACCGAGGAGGTAGATGAACCTGTGCTGGAGGAGCCGGCCGAGAGATGGGCCAAAGAGAAGCAGCGGCTTTTGGAAGCTTACTGCGACTTGGCCGAAAGAGTTCCACAGGTGTTCGACGAGAATGGCGTCCACACAGCGGAGTTTGTGGAGTGGATGACCACCCTGGGCGAGTTGGCAGACCAGCTCAAAAGCTATGGGCTTGAGGTTCCTGTGCCTACGGAATCACTCGCTCCAGCTGAGGTTCCTGTGTCTACGGAACCGCCAGCTCTGGCTGTGGGCCCGGATGGAACACCAGTGGAAGGTGACCAAAATGGGCCGATGGAGACGGTCGATGAGGAGGTCAAGTCCACAGAGGCTTCCAGTGCTACACCTGCGGCCGCAAGAGCCGATGAAGCTGAAGCCACCTGGACTGAAGGACCAACCACAACTGCGGAGGAAAACTCCACCGAGGTTTTGCGTGCAACGCCTGTAGAAGCAGAAGGTGGGACTACCGAGATGGTGGTGGAACCTTCTACGCCAGCTGAAGCCGTTGCTGCCGATGTGACCGGTGGAGCGCTCGAACCAGCCCTGGCCAGTACAGAAGAGCCATCAGGTGAAACCTGAAATGGTTCCAAGGCCTAGGGGTTGAGTCTTTGAGAAAGACTGGGGGAGCGCGATCCTCGAATTTTGAAGAAGTGACTGCAGCTGTAGCGCGTCACACAAATCAAGAAGTGTACCAAGCACAAACTGTGCGACTGAATTTGGCTCAAGGAAAAAGAGGTCCGCGGCCCTGCTGTTGCGGGCGTGACTCCGCGTGATCATATATCAATCTCATTTTTTCATTGATTCCAATCACTTGCTCAGCAGCAAAGGCTCAGCAAAGCACAGGGCCTGCTGGCCTGGCAGCACCGTGCCAGGACCTGGCCTTGGCCGGGGAATCCTTTGATCCTTTGAGACAAGTCTGGGTGAAGATGCCCGCCATGGAGGAACGACAAGTCTATTGCCCCTCGGCCTTGGCGAGGTGAGGGAGGCAACCAAAGGCAGTCGCATGGAGATGGGAGATGGGATGGTGGGCACCGCCAAGGAAGAGGTCGTGATTTTGGATGTTGTTGCTTACTACTTGCTATTTACTACTTTGTTCTGACTACTTACTATATTTTTTCGGCTCACTCACCAATTACTTCCCAACTACTACTACGTACTGCTACTACTATTGCTAGTGCTGCTGCAACTGCACCTGCTACTGCTTTTGTGACTACTGCTACTGCTACAGCTACTAGTACCCCTACCGCTCATATTACTATTATCATTGTCACTCTTATTGCTATGTTTTATGGTTACTATTATTGCTACTACTACGGCTGCTGCTACAACGATATTTCAGGATACATTGAAATGTATGCGCACATCATGCATTCAGGACATATTGAAATGTATGCACTCATGCATTAAAAGGGTCATGCCACAGAGTTCCCATCACATCCCATCACATTCCATCACATTCCCAGTAATAAGCAGGGATGCATGTTTTCTTTAAGGTTGCTTGCCTGCAATTTAAGTGATGATGATGATGATGATGATGATGATGATGATGATGATGATCAGCATGATCCAAATTATTACTTATTACTGATATATTATGATGATGGGATCTGGGACCAATGTTTTGTATTGCAACCGATTTCGGAAGCACTTTGGTTTGCCTCTAGGCCATGGCCATCCAGTGCCAGACCTACATTGTTTGCCACAAAAGTCAGTGGAATCCGCCAGCAGTCCTCAGGTGCTGGCGCGGCAGCTGTTTGTGCTTGCTCGCCTTTCTCAAGTGACTGCATGGAACTTTACAAGGAAAGCGTTTGCAGAGACAAGCGGTGACAGCGTGTCAGAACAGTGGCAACTGAGTTCATAGAAGAACACGACTGAGCACAAGCCAATTCCTGTTGACAGCAAAATCATTTGAAATTGGGCCTGTACAATCCTGTACATCAATTGCTCCCTTGTCCCATTGCTGAGTTGAGCTACTTGGCATGGCGTGGGCTGCGCACCCCCGGTCCCAAGATTTGTTTGAATTAGAAATTCCAGAGATCCTAGCCTAAACCTGCGGCCGCCACTCTGCAGAGCCGGCCATATAAAGCAAAGGTGAAATGCTCGTGGCATTATTACGGATGCTCCACGCTGGAGGCATCCGATACAGGCACGCATCCTCCTGCCCTAAACCTCCGCCTTCCCCACAAATTAGTTTCTACTAAAAGTGGTCAATTGTGGCTATTGTCATTGGCCCTATGACTGTGATTTCTTGAAGTCTGTGACAATTGGATGTTTCTTAGATATTCTGGTCATCCATATTCATGTGCCCTGGAAGACTGTCACAGTTGCCCTTGTCTCGCTGAGCTTTTATCCGAATCCGTCGGGCCATCCTCCCACCAGAACAAGAATGCATTTCAATGCATTTGGTTGATTTTGATGAGGTTGCACACGCCACCAGGACGATGGGCACAGGCATGCACATGTGATCATCTTAGTCGCATGTAAGGGGTAGGGGGGGTGGCCAAACTTGCAATGAAACTTCTCTTCTTGCGAGTTGAAGTTGTTTCGGCAAGTTCGTAGCCAGTGCTTTCCTGAAATCCATAAAACTCATGCAGATTTCAGGTGGGCATTGTCCCACTGTCAAGCTCAAGGGAGCCCAGCCAAAGCAAAGCCACAATGCCCAACCTTGACACTGCCAGAGATTTCTGTTTCTAAAGCACATTTGGTGGTTTCTCAAGATAGGTGCGTACCCAAGTCATCCCTTGTTAACGATTGATATAGATATAGCAATAAACCAACCATTCTTAGGGTCCCCTATGGCTTGAGAAACAGATGAAGAGACAAGAAACATCAAGAAACGCTAAACAAAACCTGCCCAAGGCCTCGGTGGATTTCTGTCGCCTGAACATGGCCTCAAGATGTCAGCTACGCAGCGACGTGTACGGCATGATTTTGTTACAATTTGCACCAGCATCATACGCACATGCGGACACATGGATATAGATAAACGCATCAATAAATATGTTTACATTGTATAATAATTATTTAAACATGATTTAATATGAGAGAGGGATGTCAATGGTAATTGTTTTGGCCCTTATGGTATGGTGGGAATGCCTTACAAAGCAAAAGCCAACAAAAACACTGGATGGACTAAATGCTTTGCATATGAGTCGGCGGGTTGTTACTTTACGAGAATGTCCAGGGTTTCGGTCGGCGGTATTTTGTTATGCGTATCAACCTTGCTCCTTGGAACAACGATTTCGACCTTGAGCTTGACCATCGCTGCTTGCACGCAATGCTGAGCAAGCCCGGTAGCAGATAGAGGATTCCACACTACGCGTAGCTGGGGACATCTTTGGTACCAAATTCTGGTACTTTTTGAAGTTCCATCGTTCACATGCCATATCATTCGATCCACCCTAGAAGATCAAATAATGTTCAATCAATACTTGGTGGGTCAGGGAGCTCACCCCACCGAACATAGTTGGCTTTGGAATACAGTCATATGTGTTCAGCTAGCCGTCAAGGGCATATCCTGCCGAACTGTTGAGCAAGTGGCCATGGATATCAAGCAGTTTCTACGGGCATACAACCAAAACCCAAAGCAAATGCAGATGCAAGCCTAAGCAACAAGAAAACAATATAATCCATCATCTTCCTTGGTGACCAATGGTGATTTTTACGAAGGGTTGGAGACTTGACTATGACCACGCATATCGCGACAAAGATCTTCATAGAGCCATGAATGGAGGCAATTATTCCCCCAAGCAGCCGAACATGACACTGTTTAAGCAGGGAGATCAATGCCTCTACAAGGGATTACAAGGGGACCCACATGGATAGCTATATATGAAGGCCTCAAGTTAGAAGCATGTCGAGTGGACATGTCCGGCTGAATTATGAAAGCTAGGACAGGAAGCTATACGCCTTTGGGACTCTAGACATGCGCGGCCACTACTTTAGACTCTAGCTTGAATCCTTTGCACTGTTTTGAGTCTAAAGCACTTGCATCCTTTAGAACTATTTTGAGAAGTCTGGCACTATCGTTGGAGCTTAGCAACCAGTGAAGATTTCGCCACGGCTCAAAGTTAAGAGATCAGCAATTCAGAAAAAGCGTGTGGGGGGGGAACTTTGGCCAATGTAATTTGCACATGGAGGAGTGGTGCGGGCGCATGTCAGGGATTGAGGGCTTGCACATGTAGCTGATGATGTGCCACCCATGCTTAGCAGCACATACCAGAGCTGGACATGACATCATGCACCTCACACGTGGACAACGCCTATCGGTCCTTTCATTGGTGTGGCTCCTGCCTTGCGCAAAGTCTTGAATGATTATCTATATGAGGTCCCGGTCTATATGAAGTCTTTCAAGTTGCAGCCATCCCACTCTACAAGAACAACCCAACTGGCTGAAGACCTGCCATTCAACTCGGCCCATTTGCATGTTTGGAAACCTGTGATTTGTTTGCAAAGTGCAGGTTTTCCTGAACTATGTCGTGATGTAGCTCTGGTTGTTGCGCAGCATTGCAGTCACATGGAATTGTGATGGCCATAGGTTGAGGGCTCAGGTTCAAGTTGCATTAGCGGATTATTTTTTCTGACCACAGTCACCACAGTGATTTTCCAAACTAGTGACCAAACCTTTCTACGGACTAAGGCTTGATAAAGTTTGTCTCGTGATTGCAGGCTGCAGGGTTCAAGTCACCCCAGGGCTGCAATCCAAGTTCTGTTGAGCCATGGCGGGTGCCGCCCGTGTTTCCATCCATCCTGCTCCTCGAGAGGTTCAGATAGCAGCGGAGAATTTGCAAGTAGCTGAGTGCGAGGCCGCCAAGTCTTTTAGAGAAAGGTTGCCCGCAGGCGTGGCATCCAAAAGTTTGCCTCAAATTTTGGCAAACTTTTTGAGATTTCATTTTGGCTTTGCTTCTTTTGATGGTGAACATGTGCCCAAGAGCAACTGCAGGGTCTCCACGTGGCGCCTTCAGGTTGGATCGCTTGTTGCACTGAAGCTGGTGAGGTGTACTACCACGACCCTGGCCGCGGGGTCTCCCAATGGTCTCATCCTTCGGCCAGTGACGACCGCGAGCGACGACCGCACACCTTGGCCAAGGAGCTGGTGAAGCGACCAGATGGGTCGGTGCCTGAGAAGGGGCCCATGGGGCGCCACTCGGTGTACGATGCCCGAAGTAGACATGTCCCTTGGATTGCCTTGGAACTTCAGGGCTGGGTGAAGTTTGAGGTTGACATTTTTTATGTTCCCAAATCTAGTTACTAACGGATAGTTGGTTGAAACCACCAACCAGGAGGTGTTTTGAAAGACTTCTTTGATTTGATTTTGACTTCTCTAACACCTACAGCTCTCTTGGTGTGGAAGGGGGCAACTTACTGAGGTGTTTCCCAAACCATTGGTGTTCCCGTGTCAGTTTTTGTGCCCTGCGGCGGGAACCATCTTTGAAAACACCCACCATGATCCAACAAAGTCCGAATTGCTGATGTGGCTGTTCTGTCAATAGCCCTCATTAACCATCAGTGGCCATCATTGATCATCATGAACAAAAAAAAAACATTAATCGTCATTAAGCGTGATTGATAACCAGCATCACTGGCTCAAATAGTTTGCTTATCCGTTGGGGCCCCCAGCTGGTGCATGACAACCAGCAGAAACTGTGACCCTTCTTGGCTTAAGATTGCTTCATCCAGGCGATCCATCAGGTTCTCAATCAATCCAATGGGCCTATAGGCCTATATCGTTCATGGTGGTGGTTGACTACATGTTGACTACCAATGCTAATGACTACATAAGACCCTGATGTCCCTGGGAGAGGATGCTTGGGAGAACGTCACAGGAAAATCCCATCTTTTGCCCAGAGAGTCACCAAGCTCACATCCACCAGCGCATTTTGGCCTCAAACTCCCCCAAGTGACCCCACGAACCTAACAAAAAAAGGATTCTGACCATCAGTTTTGAAAACAAAAGATGGATATCAAGACACCGCAGAAGACACGTGTCGCAAAGGGGTCCAATGGCGGCGTTGTCTCTTCCGAGGTTCCTCTAGAAACGCCGCAGTCCTTGTTCTCCGATGTTTCCATGGCCTTCATTCGACGGGAGGACCTCAGTGGCAGAGCCTTCGCTCTGCATGGGCTTTTGTCAGCCAGTGAGGCGCGGCTGTGCTGCACCTCAACGTTGCGGAGAATGCTCTCATCCAATTGGCTGTTCCTTAACATCAGGGAACCCCCAAAATGGTTGGTTTATTACTGCACATGGTCAATATTGGATGATGTGGGGGCCACCCCTATTTGGAGAAACAAGCAATTGTGTACTGATTTTTGACTGAGTTGAATGGTTATCGTACGGGTGACTTGAAAGGCGTTTGTTGTTTTGAAATGTTGCCCGGATGTTGGCCACGAAAACGCAACACCGGGGAGGACACACAAACAAAGACGATTCTGCCCACTGTGGGGTGATGTTGGCCCTGGCCATGAGCTTGCCACCGTGGTCCACTCAGGTGACCCCAAACACATATCCCAGACGCGGAAGCTAAAACTGACATGCTTTATCAATAATTAACACTGGTGATGAACCCCTTAGCACATCCTTGCCCATAGGTTGGGGGTGCGGTTGACCGCCGTGATATGGCCACCGCACATCCGTACTTTTTCTGTGGCAATTCCTCGGTGCATTTTCAAGCACTTGTAATGTACTGCAGCGGTGGCGGCCAAGAAAAGGTTTCACTCAAATCCAACGTGGTCATATCCCGACAAAGGTCTCCGGACCCATGTAGTTTTATGGATGTGGTTTTTGACGCAGGGACGCTATATTTACCAACAGGGTTATAAAGCAATCAACAGCTGGTTGGTGCTTGCACATCGGACATCAGCAGGGTCCTAGGGCAGGTGTTGGCTTTCTCCCCTGTCCGCTCCTCTATACCCTGTTCCTTCTATTGTCGTTCCTGTTCTCTAAGTGTCAACAACTCATCAATACTTATCAACCATTGCCAGCCACTACTAAGCAAGACTATCAAAAGATTCAACTATGAACATCAACCATCAAAATCAACTATCATTTATAGCTTATTAGGCTCAATCAACCATCTATCCTCAACTTATTACCGTAATATGATTTAATATTGCTATGGGTCAGTTCACCCTGTTCCCCTGGTTCCGGTCATTAACCAGCAAGTTTTCCCTAAGAGATTGTTGCCAGATATTGATGGTTAACTGCTTGACTCATAGCCATATAGTTGGTATCCCTATAAATGTTATAGTTATCGTCCCCTAATTGTTAACCATTACCAATTGGTAATTGACAATTGCTCGGTTGGATGATATTGACCCAGCTCGCCATATAGCTGGTATATTCCCTCCTCTTGTTGGTTGTTATCTCCTACTACTAACCGTTTGCCAGCCAGGTTGGTCATAGTCAACCATTACCAACCACTACTATCCACTATTGTTGGTTCTTAACCATGACTAGCCATGGTTAATCCTTGGTTGGTTCTTAACCAGCTAGTTGGTTCATATCATCAACCATTCACATGTCAACCCTGCCATCTCCCCGCGACCAGGCAGCCGCCTATTGCCACAGTGCCGCCCGCAGCGGCTTCGCCGGCAGCGACGTGGGCCGCGAGTTCCCAGCGGAGCTTCGGAACAACGCACGGCTGGTGCACTTCAGCGACGCCCTTGCGGCCGCGTTGTCACATGGCGCCTGGAGCGAGGGTAGAAATGGAGCTGTGAAGATGTTGGATGTTGGCGAATGTACAGAAGAATGAAATATTTCTTTAAAGAAAAGTGCAAGGACCCGTGGCAAACAGGCGAAAAAATGAATATATTGCAATTTATGATATATGATATATATTTAGAAGTGTTTTCAAAAGCAATACCATATATTTACATTGGTTATCTGGAGAGAGAGAGAGAAACATTGATGGCTTCTTACTTCTTTAGAAAACCTTTCTTTACAAAAACATACTTTAACGCCTATACATATATTGCAATTGATGGGACATGTTTTCGTGCACATGCACATGTATGACTTTATTATGTTATGTGTCAACGAGAGTGCTTTGAACAGGCATATGTTGTAGAAGAGATCATGTACTATTTGTATACAGTTGTTCAGTATGTGACTGCAGTGCCACCATGCGCTGTTTCGCGGGACGATTGTTAAGTGATTGGAGGTTGTCCTGCCTGGCTGTTCTCCTTGACTGTCATTTGACCCTACCCGTTGGTCATGTGATCGCCCCACATTGGCATCAAACAGTCTTGTGGCTGTGATCCATGCCCACAATGGGAGCAATGTCTATCCAGACCCTAGCCTCAAGGTTCAAGAAAGTTCAAGATATATATACCCAATCAAGGTAACCACAGATAACTTATTTCCCAAGCCATCCAACATCTTGCCATATTTGGGTGTTTCTCAAAATAGGGGGGCCCCAAATCATCCAATGGTAGTCATTTATAGTAGTAAACCAACCATTTTCTGGGGGTCCCTATTTTGCATTTGGATCATTTTTGCAACATCCAAAGGGTACGTCGCTTGACCCAGGTGGCGTCGCTTGGCCCCTGCGCTGTGTCATCGGGACATCTTCATGTTGCAACCCATGGGCTTCGGTGCAGAGGGTCGCTGGAAACCTTGCGGAGTGAACCCGTGTTTCCGCATTAGCCGCTATCAGCAGGGTGAAGCTTGGCTGGAGTGGTAGCCCAAGAAGCCAACTTATAGGGTAGTGAAACAACTGGTCAAGATTCATGGCCAAGAAAATCAATGACTTGTGAATCCATTTTGGGCTGTAGAGCCTCTGCTGGGTTGCAAAGCTAGATGATTTTTTGAGGATGGGCATGGATAGACATGGCAGGGTTGCCCAACCAGTCAGCTGGTTCAGCGGGATAGTTTGATGCTCAAAGTTGGGCGGGAGAACTTTTCCCAAATGACAAGATGGACACCGAGGAGATCCAAATTGTATGTTGTCAACCGCCACATGGCAAGGTCTCCCGATAAATTGTTGCAGGGCGGAGTCGGTGGAGTTAAGTCTATCACAGTTGATGTTTGTAGTTTGTAGATTGGTGATGTTCCTCTATCTGAACGAATCACTTGAAGCCTGCATTCAGGAACACTTTGCTCAGCATTGCGACGGTATGTATGCCAACGACGATGGTGAGTGCAGCATTTACTCCTTGGTTCTCTACTTGAATGATGACTATGAAGGCACGCCAGCTTGCACAAGTTTACTCCGTTTACCAACCTTCTTAAGAGCTGCCTTCACGGAGATTTCCAAGCCATACAATGCAGAGGTTGACACTGCTCCTACCATACGCCCAACTCAAGGGCCGTCTACCCTTAGGTGGCGTGCCATTCCTTCCTGCTAATTATTGTGCTCTGCTCGTTGCTGGGGTGCAGCTGCTTGGGTTGCCCTTCCAGAGTGTTGCCTTCGACGAGTTGTCCAAACTTTTGATGTTATGATTGCTTAAGAAGTGTCTATTGCCTTGTTTCTTTGCATGTGCCCTTGTTGTGGCCGAACAGATCTTTCTGTGTCATGCTTTATTCTTGGTTCCGTTTGATGCCTTGCCACTCGATGCTGCTATGGCTGTAGAGGGTCCAAGTCCTAGGCGTTTCTGTTTCGCAGCGGTTGAAATCAGGGAGTTTGAGCACCAAAACTCTTGAGATGTGCTGCTCTAAGCGATTCCAAGACTTGTTCGGCCGTTGCAGGGGTCATCGTCCAACAATGTGTCCATATATGTGGGAATTTTTGGCATGGATTGTGAGCAAAGTTCAGGAAAGACCCTTCCTGCCTGCTTTACAATGGTTGTTTGATGTTGCTTGGTGCTTTTTGGGTCAACCATGTGGGTCAGAGCTTGAAGCTGTCGTGCGGGGCGGAGGAATGGCACTTTTTGTCCCAATTTTGATCCTTTTTCAGGTGGCGAATTGGAATTCTCGAACAGCTCAGTTTGCTTCAAACCTTCTGTGGGCACAGCTGTGCTATTTCCTCACGACATGCCTCATGCTGGTTTGAAAGTGCAGAGGGGAACCAAATATGTGCCCTGGCTGAAAGCTGGTAGCTGAGACGGCATCGTCAAAGCTTCCCATCAGAGCGATGGTACCCCATTGACAACACGCTGAGATACTTGAATTTGTTCATTTTGTGTTCGCAGGGCAACTAGATTGTGAACTGAAATCAATTTGTCCCCTACACCTTTTGAAGCACAGATATTGACCCAAAAAGTGATGATTCCTGATATTCATTGAAGTTAGATTTGAGTCAAGCAGTGGGTTCATGAAGTGCCTCCGGTGGTGGGTGCTGCGTTTCCCTTTGTTCGGACCTAATTCTTCAGCGGTCGCCATGCCACAGATCCAACCAATGGCTTGATATTGTCGGACACGTTTGCTTTCTTATTTGGTATCATGGTGGGTGATGGCAGTACCCTCATTAGGCTATCACAGCCCCAAACCCCTAAGGTCAACCCCCATGTCATGCAATTTCGAGGTCAACTAAGTACCAGTTCTGAAGCATGATTCGGAGTTCAACACCATGCCAAGGTGGCCCGGACAGAGTTGATGTTTCGGTGCATTGAACGTCAACGACCACCAAAGGAGCCCAGATTTGCCAAGGACACTTCCCATGAGCCGTGCAAGACACCTGTTTTGTTCGTTGGGGAGCTTGTTTGCTAATCAGAAATTCACGGGTTGATCAGGAACCAACGAGAAGGATTTCAGACGGATACCAATCCTGGGTGGCTGGCTGTCAGCCACTAACTTGGATCTTGAGATAGGTTTAATTACTGTGTATTGTATGCCCACGAAAAATATCTAAAAAATTGAGTTGTTGCGTAAAATCCAAAAGCTCCCGTGAATCTGTGACAATTTGGTGATGCGTTGCAGAGTGCCGCTCCGGTGTCGTTGGGGAGGTAAATTGAAGAAATTCCGGATGTTTAGGATTTAAATTAGTTACAAACTGAGGATGTGCGGAGTTTCTGGTCAGATCTGTGGGCAGGATCCATTGTTTCAAAGGATGGCTGCACTCTATGAGCACATCGGGGACTTGGTGGCGCTGGGCGATGTGGATGCAACCACGAAGGCGTACCAAGAGGCCGGCCGAGGTGCCCCGAAACAACCCCAACAAGATCCAACAACAAGATACCCTCAACTACTTAGGGTCTAGGATCGGCCTCCAGGCCTAAGGTGCCAAGGGCCTGAACAACAAGTACAGTCACTCAAAACGTCAGCTCTAAGAGGCACGTGAATTGATTACAAGTCCTAAGCAAAAACCCACAAATCAACGTAGTGAAAGCTAGAGAGAGAGCTACCTTTATAGAATGAGCAGCAGTTTTGAATGCCCCCAGCACTAGAGAAGTCAAGCGCAGGCAGGCCTCAATGCTTTTTTAGACCACATGCTGGGGTTGGCCATGGCACCGGTCTGGCTTACAAAGTGCGAGGTGGCCAAGTCCGTTGGTGCTCTTTTCCAATCGCGGTAGGAAAAAACAAAATAGCAAAATATTTGTTCGAAAGGGATACGTTTTTTTTGGGTTGGCATTCTTACGTTGTCACAACCACTATCAACCATCAACAGCCGTTGGTTGGCCATCATTCACCGGTAGTAACCATCACAAAGCACGATTATTCAGTATTACCCACATTCCATCCAGCTCAACCAACTAGTTACATCCACCTACTAATCAACAATCCGTTTGCTAATTGTCCATTTTCTAACCAACCATAGCTGGAAAAAAGAATTAAAATGCCAACAGCTAGCTTAACCAACCAGCTCAACCAGCTTCACGGTTCACTAACCCGACCTGACTACTACAGGCCTTGGGCATTCAGATCGCACATCAAGGCACCGAGGTGGTCCAGCACGTCCTCCGATCTGTGCTGGAGGACGAGCTCCCAGGAACGTTGGGGCGTTGACACGAAGCACTCAATCGATTTCCTTATTTCTTACTGTAAAAACACTGCATCTATAAATTATAAGATAGATAAAAAGACAGATACATATTATAATTTGGAAAAAGCAGATAGATAGATAGATAGATAGATAGATAGATAGATAGATAGATAGATAGATAGATAGACAGATAGATAGATAGATAGATAGATAGATAATAGATAGATTGAATGGATTGAATAAATTGAATCGATTGAATAGATTAGCTAGATGAATATAGACAGACATCTTATGGATACATTTGTTTGTGGATACATTTTTTGTGTTGCACCCCATTTTTTGTCACGCGCCTCCCACCTGTGCAGGACAAGACCTGGGAAGCGATTCTCAGTTTTTTGGACCCCTTGGAGGCGGGGGCGGTCAGGCGGTCAGCTATCGCCCGGCTGCTGCTTAGGTGGGTGGTTACAACTAATGGTGGTAACTAGTAGGTGATGATTAAGCAACAATAGTGGTGAAACACCTACTGGTTGTTGGTTTGATCGACTTTTTTTGCCCATTGTAATTGTTGCAAATGGTTGGTTGACTGATATTTTTTAATATGGGGTGAGACCAACAACCAGAAAAATATTGACAATAGTTGGCCCCAATAGGGTTGGGCTAAGAACGTACCATTTATATCAGTTCTTGTTTTAACGGCCATTAAATCATGTTCACTCTACTACGGCCGGTAGTTCGAGTATGGTCAGATGACATAGGTATTCTAAAGATACCCAAAAGTGATCAAAAGTGCTGGTTTACACACGAAATAAAAATGTTTTTGAGAATTTTCGAAAGTGTGTAAATGACATACAAAAGAGGAAACTCAAAGTGTTCAGAACCAATACCCACATGACATAGGATTGTCTCAGGTTTTGTTTTTTTCTTTAAGGTTGCAATTTAAGGTTGTAATGAACAATGCTTCCAGTCATCCCTGAGGTCAACATTGTTTGCATTTGTTGCTGTGTGTGCTTCCGGCTTGTTGTGCTGTTTAAGAAACATCGCGACGCAACGGTCTTCTTTCCTGAACCTTTCTAGGCTGGTTCTGGAGGGTTGGAGCCTCATTTTGCCAAAAGGACTAGGTTGGGGGTCTGGAAGAGCCCAGGGCTTTGGGGAGTTTGTTTGAATGCTTGTTGCTGTGTACGGTCTGCAAAAGCCATTTGGCCAAATGATATCGTACTTGGTGAGCCTGATTGTGAAATTCTGGTTTCGCGGCCCTAGGCCTTTCAGAGAATTCTTCGAAATTGTTTAGTGTCAGTGCCAATGTGTGCTGCTGGGTCGTTTGCCAGAACGTTGCTTCTTGCTTGGTATGTTTTTAAAAGATTGGATGGTTTCGAAACATTAACTGATATCACACTTAGCTGCTAAACCCTCGCAAAAATTGGTTTGGAAGCAAATGATATGGGACTCACAAAAACCAGTTGGGGGTTATCCGTTGCGTGTCATCCATGGAAGTGATTTGTTGGCAATTGGGTTTCTTGGCCATTGCCCCAGCATGGCAAGTATGCTATGCCAGAAACGTGGAGGTGCAGAGATAAGTTGCGCCTATCCCTCCCAGCCGTTGGTTGTTCCTTGCTTACGGTGAGCCCCTGAACCCGTTTGGACGTCCGTTCCCAGGTTTGCCGCGCGGGTTTGGTGTCGCAGAAGTGGCGGGAGATTTCAAGCAGTGGCACCTTGGTCTATGACTCACAGGGCATGCATCCAGATATGTATGTTGGGCTACATGTTTTTTCTTGAATGTTGGGAATGCATGGTTTTTGGAGGGCATTGGAAAATGAATGTTGGGAATGCATGTTTGTTTTTTTGAGCATTGGAGAATGCGTGTTGGGAATGCGTGTTTTTCGGAATGCCACAAAATACAAAACATTCTATGCTGTCTATCAAGGTCAAGGCCGCAGCTGGCCTCACATTGGCCTGACTATTGGATCAGTCACACGTCTCAACTGCCAGAACAAGTAGTTTTCAGCAGAATGAACAATCATCAACCAATTAGAATCATATCCCCCAATTCCCCAACATGCATTTTGAAGATGCATCTCATTCTGACCTGCATTGTGAACATGCATTTCATTTCAGCATGCATTTTGATAATGCATTTCATTCCAGCATGCGTTTTGAACATGCAACAATCATACATAAAACATGCATTTGCTCCATATGCAGCTGTAGCCGCAGGGCCATAAGCCTACAACGTCAGCAACTGCTGGTAGTTTGTTTGCCATCATGGACCTCTCATTAAGCAAGACATGCGTGATGATATGATGGTTGATCGTGTAACATTTTGTGATGCGATAATCGTTGATGATGGTGAACGCTTATAACTTATGAAAATTATTGCTGATTGTGGTGAACTTGTGAAGTACAGGTCAGCAAGCAAAGATAGCACTCAGTAACGGGCAGAGTTGGCATATGATGTTTGAGATTTTTTCGGTATACATGTCCCCAAAAACATTTTTGGGTAGTGGTTACACTGTCGACAGAATAAATGAGGCTTACCAAGCATTCATTCCGGTTTGTTGGTGGGATGAGGGATGGCTTTTCTTCCCCCATTCCCATCGACAAAGCCGTTTCCTGGGAGTCCACACAGCCGGTTGCAGTTAATTTGGAAGACTTCGTCCGTGAAAGAGCCAGTGACTCAACTAATTATTCAAGGTCAATTCATGTCATTGTTAGGTCTGAATGCTCACATTGCCTGAGTCTACGGCAATTATGAACACAGCCGCGTTTTGCATCGGTTTCCCGTTGGAAGGATGGTCATGGGTCATCATCCTCATCATCCTGGCAGATAAGAGCCACAATATAGTGGTTCCGATGCCCCTATTTCCTTGCATGGCCTCAGTTCAATGCATGCAAGATGGTACATTGAAAGCCGTGTTTCGGAGCAATTACTGGGGTCAACCGCTGTCTCGACAATCTTCATTTTGAGAAATCGTGGGACCGTCCTACCCACTGTGGCGTTGATCCTGGGTCGAACGAGAATAGCCAATCATGATCAAGTCTATCTTGGCACTGGCTCTTGAAGTTGGTTCTCTTGAGTCCCTGGTAACTAGATTCATAATGATCAACAATCTAAAATATTTTTCTATATGATATGCATTTGCTATCATTTGCTCATGGCAATGTAGTTGCAGTGACCTTTAATATTCCGCTGACCTTTAAAGGTAATTCCAAGGTCACCCTGGGACTCAAAGTGATCGGATGCATCTCCTCAACCCCAGGGATGCTGTGGCGAAGCTGGTTCAAGCAACGATGGCCTTCATCCGATGAGATTCTTCGAGGCGTCGGTGACTAAAGTCCACCCAAGTTGAACGTTGGCGGGGACTAAGTTTCTCTGTGTATGGCATGTTTATCCACCTATTTGGGTCGTCTTAGAGGTACATTGATGTTGGTCAACTGATGGTCAATATGCCATCCATGAAGCTTGTCGGTGTGTTGAAGCTGATGTGAGATCCAAGTTAACATCATGGACAACCGGGACAACGAATGTGTCAAAGTACATCGCTAGCTATGTTCGGCCAAATTTGGGTTGCTTGTTGTTTTGTGATTATTGTTTTTCGTCTTCCATGAGTATGAAGACAACTGTTTGTCGGTTTCCTCATTTCAAAAAAACAGAGACAGATAGAGAGGGAATCTGGTGGAAGTGATATGGTCCTGCAACTTGCACACGTCCTTCTGCAGATAGACTATGCTTAGTTGCTTGCTTCACTGGTGAGTTAGTGGGTTTGTTGGTATGGCCGTATCTTGCGGGTTCACCTGACCTACTCACCATTTGCTCGCCAGTGTGGATATCGTGGTAGCACTGCAATCCACATCAATCGAGGATTTGCCTCATTGTTTCCATCATTTGCCGTCATGTCGTTTCGTTGCTCAGGTGAAACTTATGCTCTCGACTCAGATCTGCACGACTGGATGGGCTCATATCGGAGAGAGCACCTCTTGTCATCTCGCGCTTGTGTGTCAGAATCCTGTTTGCATTTAGACTCCGTGGCATTTCTCTTCTAGTCAACCCACGTGAACCCAGCAAATTCCAAAGCACCATGACGCTAAAGCCTCAACCAAGAGTTGGCTGGTGGGCTGGTGGCTGACGTGTTCGCCTTGCCCATTGCAAAGCTCAAAACTCCCTTTCTTCATTGATGTTGAATCAGCAGACCAACCGCAGTTTATGCAGATCTTCGTTGATCATTTTGCCCGATCTTTTCTCGTACCTGCTGATCCTGGCTGAACCTTGAGGTCATCTTTCCCGCGGCTTGCATTTTTTCGTACGACTCCGTGGATGGCTCCATGCACGGGCCTGTGCCTGCATCGGCCCACCATTCGGAAACTGGAATCGGTTGGGATCGGACTTTGAAGCAGCGCCAGGGATGGAGATTTGGCATCTTGCCCAGCTGGAGGGGCGTTCACAGTTGCACCGTGTTGTACCAACTGGTGGACCATTCCTGGCGGGTGTTTATAAGCATTAATGATGGTGAATAGCAGGTGATAATGAGCAACCATAGTGGTTAAACACCTACTGGTTGGTGGTTGGATTTGCATTTTTCATCTTCCCTATCATCATGAGCAAATGGTTGGTTGGTTGAATGTAAGTTGAAACCACCAACCAAGCTGTTGTTTGATGGATGTTGGCCTGTAGTTCCACCTGTTTTGGTCCCATCCCGCCGCCCCCCAAACATGCTCTAACTACGTGCTGTAGCTTCAGGGATGCTCTTACTTCTTTAAAGGCCAGCTGGCAAGCTAGACGAGACACCGATGATGCATGGACCCACAAAGCAAGATGAGGCAATATGAGGCAACCTCATAGTTATCGCTTTCACTATTTTCATTTATTTATAACATGGCCGGGAGTAGTTGGCATGCAATGGGCCATGCAGCCAGGACAGTTTGTACTCATGTATGTGTATGTTCTGCTAGTTGATTGAAAATGTCATCCGAACATTGCTTTGGGAGATGTTTGAACAACAACAACAACAACAACAACAACAACAACAACAACAACAACAACAACAACATCCATTCTAGACTCGCCACGATTACAGAAGCAGGTTGACTTTGAAGAGGTGGTAGCACAAAATTGTTGATGGTTGGATTCATGGATAGGTCGACAGAGTGTAGGGTTGATAGCGCAGGCCATGGATATAATAGCATAGAGGGTTGTATGAGGAGGTCGAGCCAGTTGAAGTCGTCAAAGCATATCATAGATTAATCAAGAAAACAGAGATTCATCACTTATCACATGGTGAATACAAGACACTTGATTGTTGCCAATAGATATCCTTTTTTTCTCTACTCACTTGTCGAAGCCAAATTCACTCAGCATAGATAGCATCAGCAGTCAGCAGCCTATCACTACATAGGCTGTGCAACTGCAGCAATTCGGAAGTACTGTTGACCAGCTGTTTGTTTTCCATCAGCCGAAGTAGTTGAAGGGGGCGGCTGTGTTCATAGGGATGTGTCCATAGTTGAACGCCTACCCCCCATGCAGGTGCTTGTGGCGCTTGTGCTTGGTTGCCAGTGACTGTCTTTCTCTTTTTGGTATTTCTTCGCCTTGTGGACCTGCTTTTGGTCCTAGAAGCTCCATAAATTCTAGAAAAAGTTGGTTCCAGTCAGGTCTGGAAAAGCGATTTAAGGTTACATCAGAAAAGGGTGAGATCTGAATCATTGTGCACGGTCAGGAGAAGTGCCACCACTTACCACCCCATAGCCTTGATTCAACTCCTTCATATTGATGTAGTTACGGATCTGTTTCATGTATAGTATCTTATCGCGTCGGCTTTGCCCCAGCTTCGCACAGCTTCGCACAGTTCGTGGTCCTGCCTCAGTGCTGTTCACTGAGCACACGATCGGAGAATTTAACTTTTTTGGCCATGGGTCAATATTACCCAACCAACCAACTAATGGAAGAATATACTTACCAACAGTCAGGTAACATAATGGTTAATGATAGGGGAACCAGGGGTACAGGGTTTTGACCCATAGTTATATCATACGTTATATCTATAAGTATGGCGCATTTCTAAATGCAGCAATATAGACTGTCTAGATTCTTGCAAATTGTTACATATTGTAGCTACATGTGATTTGCATCCTCATCTCCGTCCCATCCCTAGCAAGCTCTGCAATGTGCAGTTGCCTAGCCGACGGTACATGTACATGGTATGCGCTTGTAGGCTTGCAACTGCACGAACAGTATATATCAGATACCCGACACATGGCGTCCATACTATTTTTGTACATCAATATGGATGATTCTGTCCGTGGGTGCATATGTCGGCACAGGTTCTCGCAATGAGACATGGGAGCCTTTTTCAGCAATCGTCGCATGGGTATGCGGCACTCGCGCATGGCTGAGGCAAAGGAACGGTTTACCAAAGACAGCGAGGATATCGGACTTGGCATGAGAATGGCAGTGTGGACTTCACAACTCTACCCGAGCTGCTGTGCAGAAGTGGGGTGAAACCCATCCCTGGTTGGCTGGTACACGGATGTACACGGGTTTCACCACTTCCGAAGGGTGCGAAGTTTGGAAATAGGAATTGTAATCAGAAGCATGGCTAGCTATCCCTGTTGTAGAGCCGATCCTTTGAGATGCCCCGTAACAAAGATGGCTAGCTTTCCACAACAAAAGCTGCTGCTGTTCACTGATTGTTGCCATGATTTTTCACCTCGGGCTTGTTGCCAGTTCCCTACGCACAACTTGCTCCCAGGGGTGCACCACTGTTACAAATGCAGGTTTGGATAATCAATGACGCCAGTTGCTTTACGTTAAGGCGGTCGTTTGGTGTTATCCTGGTGTTGGAGGAAGATGATGAAAGGCGATCAAAACGCTCAGTGCTGTTTGCTGCGGGTTGTACGTGATTTAGGCAATGATGGGATTCCGGCCTACTATTATTTTCACAGAGTTGTGCAATGCTAGCTGAACGCTTGCGCGTATTGTGACCTTGCCGTCATTGGGTATATGCCCCAACCTCGGATTTGGTCGGTACTTCGGCCCAAGTTTTGCCAATAACCAGTGATAGCCTGTGCAAACAAAATTGCTATGTGTTGCAACTTCTGCGTGTGATTGACCTATATTTGGAGTCACAACAATGTGCAGTATGACCCATTATTTTGATTCACCCTATGCCTTGATGCCACTGAATTATACTTCATTAGGTCTCAAAATGCCAAGCAAACCATGCAGATGGTTTTAAGCTTGAAGAGATGCGGATGATGCTGATGATGCTGATGATGCTTAGGATATTCGCCTGGTGTTTCCACAACTTCAAGCTCCGGCCTTCGGAGCAGCATCTCATTGTTCCGACTTTGCCGGGACTGACGATGGGAGGAAGCTCGGATATCAGCGGCGCTTGTAGTAGATGGATTGTTACCCACCAAATGGCATGTGCATTTACTGACGAAGCCTGGAGGATATGTGTGTTTTTTTTTGGTGTTTTCATGGGAGAACATAAAAAAGAAAAATATAAAACATTTATCAGTTTATCATTTGCAGCATGTGCTGTGGCAGTATGCAAATGAGTATGTTTCACTGCGTTTGTTTGTCAGCCATGTGGCCAATAGTTTCTGCTTGGCTGCGGTGGCAACAGTATCCCAATGACGTCTTTGATAGTGGAAAACCATTGACATCATTTTATCCGCCCTTTTCAACTTGCATATACTTGCATGACCCTTTGATGCCTGCAACCCGCAGCGTACCTGTGCCACATCAGGTCGCCTCAAACCTTATGTTTAAAGGTTCCATTGTTTCTTAAGGATCTCAGCTACCCACAGCCAGTGAACCCACAAGAATTTTGCCCAGGGTTGTTGAAGTCCGTCGGCAATCATGTTTCAATGCAATGACCTTACATTCCCATCGGCTTCGGGGAGGGAATCAGAGAGACTTCCCTGTCCTGCTGATCAAACTCCATGCATTCATGTGTTTTGATGAGCAAGTGCCCTGGCAATTATCGCATCCTCCTCAGTCCTAAAACACTTTGCAGCAAAGTCGGGCAAGCCCAGCCAAATGATCGCATAATATTGACAGTATATGTACGTACTGGTTGGTGATTTTAACAATTCTTTATTTTTCCTAGTTCTAGTGCTTATCAGCAAATGGTTGGTTGACTCTGTTTTGTATAGGGGTTAAAACCAACCAGCACAATAATGTGCGTGTTCTTGCTTTGCCAGGCCCAGATTTCCCGTAATTTTCCACCAATTTAATTATGTGATTCTACGTGAGCATACGTGTGAAGACATGTTTTTCAAGCACGGAGTATCTCACTTTTGACTACTGACGGAAGACTTCAGATATCATCAGATCTGATGCCATTTTTTCTTGACTTTGTTTTGTTGCGAATCCATGGGGCCATGGACAGGAACGACCCAAGAACGCCTGGCCACGATTCTACATCGTCGTTTTCAAGTGCCGCGCCTGTCCTTTGCATCAGCGCCACTCTGCGCACTGGCTGCCCACGGCCTGAAGACCGGCACAGTGCTTTGGGGATGCGCTCCGCGGCTGCAGCTGGTGCTGATGGGTTCCACCCCGTATGACAACGGAGACCACTGGAAAGTCAAGTAGCTGAGAATATCTGGCCCAGATATAACATCAATGTATGACATCATCAGTTGGAGAATCATACTGACTTTGTGAAGTTAGTGGTTGCACCACCTGGGCTTCAAAGCTGGTTCAAGAACAGGCTGTCTCACCTGGCCCCCGTGGTTAAGCATAGGGCTGCTAATGATGGGGGGATCCTATTGCCACACTTCCCATGAGCGCAAGTGGGTTTTTCCACACCAGCGCAAGTAGGTCAGACTCTTCAACAAAAACCCTGGTGGCACCATCGGGTGGAAATCTCGTCATATGACGTGAGATGGTTAGATGGGGTACTCCAAACCAGCAAGAACAGACCTTTTTATACATGGGGGAGGTATTATGGTTCAACGAAACATGCAACTGCAGTGTGGCTACTTGTGAGCATTCATTCTCAGAATTGGCGCTTGCTGGGTGTCCGTACCAAGACCCTTTGAGTCAAATTGCAAAGGCTCAACTGTCTCTAGGCACCTGGGCCTGTCATGAGATTCTGGCTCAGCACAGGCATTTGGTACTTGCTCGGTTTTCTGCTTCTATGAGGACAAGCGATGTCTCAGCTCCATGGTCAAGGGTGCAAGCTATACCTGTGCAAAGCCATGGGAACCATGGAGAGTCTCAGCGTTAGTTCTTTGCAAGAGAGCATCAGGGCAGGAGCTGTATCCCCCTTTACCTGATTCCTTAACCTGGGGGCGTTTGAGGGTTCCATTGCATTGCAGGTGTGTGTATTTGCTCTCCATGTTTGGCATTCGTGATGGCCCGACCCACCCTTACTTCACCACGGCGCTAAGGGGAGCCAATTAGATGCGCAGAGTATACCGTTGCGGTAAGCAGCTCTGAAACACGTCCGGTTGGTGGGTTTAAACTTTAAACATTTTGTTGTTTTCCCTTGTAATCATCCACAAATGGTTGGTTGTATAATTTTCATAGGTGGTTCAACCACCAACGATACATAAACTGGTATCTTCAAAGCCAATGGCTCAGCTATGTGTAGCTCCTTGTGGACAACTGCTGTGCTGATGTCCCCAGGAGGAGCTCTTGGCCAACTATGGACGCTGGGACTTTGAGAGCGCCACTGTAGAGGACGTGGTGCAGCACGTGGCCACAGCTGCTGGGATTGCGACAGTCAGAGCGATACCCCCACATAGATAGCTTCGGTTATAAGTAGGTTGGTAACTAGCATTCCTTGTGGGCATAACCGGGTATAACAACAACTTATAACCAGGGGGGTACCACTCTGTAGAAGGGTACAGGATGCATCCGCATGGGATTTTCAATTTAACTACCTCACACTGATGAATGCGGTTGGTATACACATGATTTCTGGTATTTTACCCAAACTTTGCAGATCCGAATGTCCCAAACCAACGCAGTTGTCTTCTTGATAGGGATCTGGAAATTATTGAGTAGTTCCAAATCCTACTACCGAAAAGATGGTGACGTGATGATCTTCACAGAGGAAGGAGGGCATCAACGCCTGATATTTCTAGGATGTTTTTGGATTGCTCTGATTGCTATACTATCCCTATGCTTCCAGTTACCATCATAGTAGGTAACCAGCTGGTCTCTATACCATTCTATTTGGGGTTGGTTACCTACTATAATTAATGGTAACTGAAAGCATAGGGTATGCTATACTTCGTCTCCGAAGTGGCTACGCTGCCAGAAGCTCCCTGGCCTCATGGCACCAGAATTCTGTCCCTGACGCATTCTCTTCTCCAGTCGGACTGCATGGAGGACTCAGAGAAAGTGTAGCCGCACATGGCTGAGCTAGTGCACACGGCTCTAGACTTGACAGGAACATACAGAAAAGGAATTTAATTTTGATAGTTTTGTCCGAATCTAAAGAAACATTCAATTTGACGGCAATGTAGACTAGGGAAGACGCTCCATATTTTTTTTGAATATTGTGGATATGTTGCTATGCTTGTTGCAGTATGACTCGGGACTATTGATGTCCATCATCTCATGTCAATGCGATTGTTGCACGCAGCTGCCAGCTTGCAATCTAAACTGCAAGCATGCAGCATAACCACTTCATCAACTGTCCCGGTTCGCCTTTGCATGGTGATCACATGCGTGAATGACCAAAGAATGGATTGTTGTCCTTCCAGGACGGTCAAAAGTCGCGGCAAATAGAGACACGGTAGAAACCAGGCTGATTTGAGCCTTGACAAACAATCCTAAAAGATAAACACGTGCAGCATCACGCAGCCTTTGATATATTTTGCTTGTTTACAGCTGGGTGCGAGCTGCGGCATTGGATCCTGTCAGCTTTCACTGGTCCAGTATCCAAGGCCAAGAAGGAGCTCAACGCCGCCGTCGCAACCTCTGTGTTGCAGCACGTCGTTATCTCATGCCAGCCCTGCATTGGCATCAAGGAGGAGAACCCACGACGCGGCTACGGCTACGGATCTTGCACCATTGAGGCTGCGGAGCGGGGACCAAAGTGAAGAGAGAGAAGAAAAATAATAATAGAAATATATAGAAATATAGCTGAAAGAATGTTAGACTGTAACAATAATATCAAGATGTATCAAGAATAGAAGAATTAGCTGAGTAATGGAGAAGGAGACAGAGAAGAAGAGAGAGAGAGAGAGAGAGAGAAAAAAAAAACATATAAATGAAGAGAAGAGAAAGAGAGAGAGGTACAATTTTTACAATGATATTTAGATTTGGGTGGAAATTGGATTTGAAGACTGCTATGACTATGATATATGCTGAAGCGCTTGTATTTTGTCAGTCTCTTGGGGCTTGACGGGGCTACCACATGATCCATTTTGATCCAGCAAGATCGGCACCTGGTGCTCATGCTTGCCTCATAGCGATAAATGTCGCAGCCATCCTCAGCCAATGTTTCAGTAATTACAAGACATGCAGTCACAAGCAGACATCGCATCACAAACAGCCAGCGACATCAGCCAGCAGCATTCAGATCAGTTACAGTCGCGGTGGTCCCCATGGCTTCGAAGCAGATGGCGTTGCGTCGTTTTGGCCCAGTGATTCGCTTCAAATTCAAGGTCTTTTGCCCCGAGTGCGGCATGCGGGTGCAACAGAGCGATGTGGGTGAAGTCCGGGAGATGCGCGACGTGTGCAGAACGATGTGGCGAAAGTTCATGCAGCTGGATGACCGGCACTGCCCACTGTTCCGGACCTGCGAAGTCAACGACCACCGCCACTGCCACAGCGATGAAGCTGTCCCAGATGTGCCGCAAGCACCGAGCCTATGGCGACCCATGCCACGGCTCAAAGGCAGATCTTGACGCGGCCCGATGCGTCCCAGAACGTTTCACTTACCTGGCACGGTGTCCAACCTTGCTGAGCGTTGAAGCCATTCAAGGACTTTGAATGTGTGGAAAAAGACGGGGTTGGGCATGGCACTTTCTGGAGAGGTCAGCCAGGATTTGGTCCCAAAGAACATTCAGGGATTCAGAAAGGCCGTAGGAATGGAAGGTCCGGTAGGTTGGGAATTGGGAACTAATGACTTGTGATGAGGTTAACTGTGACATGAGAGATTGTCCCCTGAATCATTCACTTTTCTCTCCATGATGGGAAGGAATTGTGAAGAACACTTATTCAGAAACAAAAACACATATATGATTTCTTTTTATTTATATGAACGTAATATATTATATATAATATAAATTACAAATATATACCTTTTTTTAAAGTTATACACGCATATATACAGATGTTGATTCACATGTGCCATGGTCAAACTCCCACTGTACATACTGGCATCATGCCATCCCACAGCCTGAAATAACGGATTGTTTTCGTTGGCGTTCCCTTCATTGGCGAATTGTTGTTTGGGGACGACCGTGTCTTTTTTTCTTAGTCATTTGGAATACCATGGTTTTCATGAATCCTAGGACCATACCCAATATATCGAGTTTTCATTTTGGCTGATATCGATCCAAATTCTTCACAACATTATATTATAGTTGCAATACCTTGCAATGTAAACCTTTGTGGGCCGTTCTCAATGGATAAACATACCATAATCAAACAAATGCATCTAACGAAGCCATGGAAAATCCATCGAAGTATACCTTTGTTTTCAAAAAGACATGTATCATCCAATATTCTGTTTGGATGGGCCACCTGCTCGCCTTCAGCTTCGCTAAACCCCTGGATGGCAATGGAGAAAAAAAACATCCAATATTCTTTTTTTGAATAAACCACAATTACCCCCCTTGTCGAACCCTGTGGTGGAGCATTTCGAGGCA
Organism: Symbiodinium kawagutii; assembly: GCA_009767595.1. NCBI lineage: Eukaryota > Dinophyceae > Suessiales > Symbiodiniaceae > Symbiodinium > Symbiodinium kawagutii. Next base: position 43,226 of record VSDK01013795.1, read on the forward strand.
TCGATCCTCATCCAGCCGCTGCGCAACGCGCCAGGTGGATGATGATCTTCGAGACTGGGCCGACCCCGAAGACGTGGCACAACAGCTGATGCTCAGAGAAATGCCTGGGTCCCATGGGTGAAATGGTGGTGATTTGATGGTTGGTGGTTGGCAAATGGTTAAGTAATGGCTATAGTGGATGGTTACTAAATTTTTCCTTGATGGTTGGTTGGTGGTTACTAAATGGTTAATGGTTCGTTATTGGTTACTCCTTCGTGGTGAGTTTGGGGGGTGTTGATGATTGTGTCATGGTTCTGATAATTGGTAAATGGTTTTCATCATTGGTTAAGATCATTGGTTGCTCGTTGTTGGTCGATGGTCATGATCATTGGCTATTAATGATGTTTTACAAATGATGATTCAATGGTGGCTAGTTGATGATGGTTAATGGCAACGGTTACAACCCTGGGTTGAAAATCGGTCGTTGGTGATGGTCATTGGTCAATCACGGCGAGTCGGCGAGTCATTGTACGCTTAATCATGGGTTGTTGGTGATGGTGGATGTTCGTGGTAGAGATCAAGCTGATGATTTATAATTGGAAATCGAAGATGTTTAGAATATCCATGGTCTCGTTGATGAGTATGATTAAAAGTGGCAAATGACGGTTGGTCGTTGAGAACCACTATGGGTGGACAGCATTTATTTTCTGAGGTTACCCAGCACTAAAGTGGCTGGTAGTGAAAAAACATTATAAAATCACAAAAATCCACTGACTATCAACGACTACCTTTGGTCCCATGTGCAATGAGCGGCCGCCTACAGTGTCCAATGACTAAATCTCGATGAATCTCATCATCCAGTCTTGGGAACACAACCTTAGCCTTTCCCAGATCCCAAGGGATCACCCGGAAGATCCCCAGGAACCCATCCTTTCCCCCAGGAAGGAGGCCTTGGGCGACGGGTTCACGACCCTTGAGATTCATCCCTCCAGCCCTGGCGACGTCTGCCGCGGTGCCGTGGCGCTAGCAGAACGCTTGCCGCTGGCCATGCCCGCCAGCGTCCCGGAAAGCTGGGAATGGCGCGTGTTGGCTCAAGGCGACACTGGGGATGGACATGGATGGACTCGGCCCTGCATAGGCAGCTATTGCCATAGATGGGCCCTACATGGCTATAGAAGTGGGCTATAGAACCGTAGCTGCTCAGCACTGATCATGATCACCCAGCTGTAACCATGGCTGCTAAGCAGTGGGATTATCACCCAACACATGATGAATCATGATGATACCACGGTGATTTCTGAGTTCTTCCCTTGGCTCGAAGCCCAACACTTGGGAGGACAGTGGCATCCGCTGTCGCCTTATATGTCTGGAGTCTTTGAAGGCGCACTGCGACATGATAAGCCACTGGCCACTGTGCAGCTCAATGGGCGCTTGGGCCTCTACTTGGTGGCCAACCTGGAGGACAAATTTTGCGCCAAGTCCTGGAATGCCTGGGATGGGTGGCTCCCTAGTGGAGGAGGTCCCAAGCACTAGGTTGTCCATGGATCATGACCTATCCTGGTGGAGTTTGGTGCCATGGTAACAGCATGTAATAGCCTCTGGTGATCTAGCATAGCAATGGAAAATCACTATATTCTATAGAGAGACCCTGGGAAACCATCAACAATTGGTCTCTTTTCCCTTGCTATGTTAGATCACCAGAGGGTAGCTGTTGTTTATCCAATTCTTTTCTTCTAAGCTTTGGGTCAGGTAACTCATTGCGATTCATTGGAGGGGTAACCTGACGCCAGCATTCGGGGAAAACACTATCATCATTTTTTGTAATCCGTTGTGGTGGATTACACGTTTCTCATCAACCAATTTCAGGAATAGTCGAAGCTGTTGCCTCCTGGGTGGTTATATAACTGTTACGTGTCATGTTCAGCAAGCTTTTTCCCATGGCATCACATGTTCATTGCGCAACTGTTGTCGTGGATCCCCCAGATTGGTTACAACCAGCTTCAATCAGTTGTTACTGCCCGAATCAGACGTATAGATCCCTTACGCTTAGGATACATCCCTATCTACATATATCGTAAGCTGAGGGTGGCCTATGAATATGTCCCTAGCATGGGCTAGCATTAGTCCCATATGACCCCCACAATTGCTGCAAGGGCGGTCACAGCACTGCCAGCCCTGAAACACAGTGGTGTTGTGGCAGGATTTCACGGTGACTTTGGCCGAAGCCCTGAGTTTCCGCGGTGAAGCGGCTCGGCATCTCACAGCTTGGGAAAGGGAAGTCACTGCTGGGGACGTTTGCACCTCTGCCGGCGGGTTCAATGCATGAATATTTGTTTGCGATGATGACTGGTGATGACTGGTGATCGTGATGGTGATGATGATGATGATGATGATGATGATGATGATGATGATGATGATGATGATGATCCTTTTTGCAGCTTGAGCACCTTGCTTGACGGCCATTGACTCGGTATGCTGCGATTGACCATGCTCTTTGAGACGGTTGTCTCACATGGTATTCAATCGGGAAAACTCGGGAAAATCAGCTATGCTTTGGGATTGTATATGCTGGGTCATTTTGGGTAACGTGAGTGCACTTGCAGCATAGCAAGGAAACCTTCTGGTGTTTTTGACCTTGAATCTTTGAGGCTCCTGTATGTCTTCCCATCCTTTACAAACACTGCGTGAGATGCAAAGTTTGGCCTGGATACTTACTGCACGCCTTTCAACTTTGTCTACTAGCCTATCTTTGGCAGCTGGCATAAGCAGTGCAGGCGCAAAGGTCCAGGGTTTCTTTGCAGGCCTTGCCGTTTGATGTGCATCACTTGTTTACGCAACCCATCTTATATATTCTTATATAACGATCTTAGTGTGTATGCTCGCATGCGTGGTTCCATTTGCTTCTTTGGTATTTGCCATGTAGGCCGATCTATGTCGGGGTCAGGGGTGCATAGACGACAGAACCAGCTGGAGAGTGTCTACCTCTCTCTTTCTTGATTTGTTTATGTGCTTGATAGGTTTTTTGTTTTTGTATTACAAGTTCAGCAAACCCCTGGGAACGTGCGCATTGCTTTAACCACACACACACAGCTGTTTGGAATTTCAAAGATGATGTTATCAGTCAGTTTCAAGATATTGGCATATGCCCATCCAAGGTTTTGAGGGGAGCATTTCTCATCTTCTGAAAGGTATTTTTTTGCTTGAGGAAGCAGGCGCTTGTGAGTTCAACTGAGGGCATCAACGACCTTGAGCAGGTGCATTGTGTAGGCGGGCTGAAGTTGGATGCTTTTGGTATCCAACCTGTTGCTTGATGTTTCACTTCACCGGGCAACAAAACCAGGATCATGTCTCTGCATATCTTGGTGAATTGCTTCTGTGATACTGGATCCTTTTCCAGCGACTGAGAGGCTTTGCTTTTGTTGCTTCTTGGAAATCTGGTTGGTGGTTTCAACCTGAGAAATCTGAGCCAACCAGAGGCTGAAGTGGTTCATCCTGATCACTTATGATCATTTCATGGGTTCATGGGATGCACCTTTGCTGCCGGCCTCCCCAGCAGGTTCCTGGTGTCCCTTGACGCGTTTCCTGCGCGGCCGCCCGTCCACGGAACCGGATCGCCGCAAACCCGAAGAGCTGGAGACCAAGGAGCCGGAAGAGGCCCAGGACCTGCTGCTGATCTGGAGCTCATGTGGAGCAGATGGGCCAAGAGAATTCACAAAGAAGTAGGGGTCGTGGCCAGGAAGGATGCTTAATGATGGTTAATGCATGGTGAATCATGGTTTAAGTAGATTATTGGATGATGATATTGAATGTCCTTATTCACTTTCCCTCCTTGGTCTTTTCTGTTCTCTCCTTCTCTCTCTCTCTATATGTTTTTACTTTTTATGCGCACATGCGCACACTCACATTTGTTTCTCGTTGGCTACATCTGATTATACATGTCTACGTACATATGCTTCCCCCATTTGTCGGGTGGCTGCGCTGCTCGCCTCTGGCCCAAGGTCAGTCTCACCACTGGAGGTGGCGGTTGAGAGAGAGAGAGAGATAATATATATATATATATATATTTGTGTGTGTATATCTATATGTATTTATTTATTTACTTGCGTTATGCATTCATTGGTACTATACACGAACATGTGGCAACCATCCAGCAATCTAGCAGAATTCTATCAGGTATTTGGGATTGATTGTTTCCGCTTTGTTTGCAGTGCCAGAACGGAAATACCCAGCTACTGATCGAACTTGACATGACCCAATAGTTTTCCTGTGTAGATGCGGAAATGTACAGAATCCTTTGCGCGCTCAAGGCAATCGTCCATTCTGTGCTGCGTTGTGGATTCCAAGTTTTGGTTGATAATTGCAGCAGGCCTGAGCCAATGCAGACTAGAAAAAGCTTGGTTGAAGCGAGACCCTACAGCACCAGAATGTGCTTGGGTTAACCCCCAACCACAACAAGGACACCCTTAAATACCAGCGGGCACGGATTCATCCTGCCGACCTGGCTGTAGGTTCAAGAGGTTGCAGGCTGCGATGCCTTGCACGTGCGAACTCTGGCAGGGAAGCTGGTCTTTTCTCAGAAGCGGTCCAGCCGACAGCATTTCCACGACTTGCTGGCCGAGCTACTTGGATTTCTCAGTGGTTGCTGCGGTTGCTGTTTTTTTATCAGGACAGTCAGCAGCAGCTATAATGTAGGTCAGTTTGCTGTTTGGAAATTGATGAAATTTGCATATTTAACTAGGCATATGCTGTTTCCATACTATTTTTATTTTCTGGCCATGAAAATACCCTCCATTGCGTTATGCCTTTATGTGTGTTTTCCTGGGCTGTGTGATGATTGCGGTGACATGCATGCATCGGTAGATGTACAATGTATTGTTTGTGTCCCCTCTAGCTCCCAAATCACTTCAGAGATTGTAGTGCTATGGCCAATCCTCATATCCAACTTCAGTGCTGCACCTTTTGGACAACTGTATGTGCTCTTGATCCTGGTAAGCGAACTGCTGTTGGCTGCTGTTCGCAACGTTTCCGGATCTCTGGTAGATAGGAATCATGCCTTGGCACAGCGAAGGCATATTTGGGTACTGCTTTGCAGTACATGAATGTCGTCTTACAACCTATGGGGCTTGAGGCTTTGTACAGTGGGAGGGGGGGGGGGTTCCTGGCCCTGCATTCTAAGTGGTGAGTCCATCATATTTCAAATGCTACAAAATCTGTTTGTTGCAGTGCATGTTTGATATTTCGATGGAAACTTCCTTGGCCGCTCAGCAGAATTACAGCCGACCCTCCATGAGATATGCTGAATGGAATGCGGCACAGAAATCCCTCATTTAGCAGGTTGCTTTGTGTAGTGATCCACATGGCTTGGCTGCTGTTGACATTGACACTTTGCCTATGCATCGTATGAATGATATTGAGCAATGAACCCGATCATGCCAACATTGCCAGTAGTTTCAGCCCAAGAAGACATTCACTGTTCAATGCTGCGGTTCAAACTTGGAAAAAAAATAGAACACAATACGTAGAAGATATCCACATTCCAGAGACTCTAAGCGTAACAGTATGCAATCATAACCATGAATAATCATGAATGGGGATATGCATAACCAACCATGATCATGTAATCATAACAATATATGAACAACCAACCATATGAATAACCAACCATGATATGCACAGCCAATATAATGCTTCCTCGCATGCCATGGGGACGGTTGCTGCTGCCCCGCTCTTAGGTGTGCCCAGCAGATGAAAACCTCGCAGAGGCGGTTGCAACTGTTGGATGGCACCACCAGGAGTGCCTGGGGCCGTTGGACCGCCCACACCATGAAGCACCCGCTGAAGATGCCATGATTTGTCGAGCCGGTTGGTGAACGGAGCCCCAAATGGTTGAAGGAACCACTCCATGTCATGATTTCATTACGAAATTGTGAAATGGAAGCCCCAAATCGTTGGTTGAGCCGCTGTGCAGCTTGCGGCCGTCCGTGAACATGCTGACATCCCTCACCACGATGATGCAAGCATCAATTGGCGTAAGGTCGTAGTCGGAAAGGCTGCGACAACAAACATGGACACCAAATGTTGGATGGCAGCAGCAGAACATCCCCAGTTTTTGTTGCAAAAAGTTGGATTTCTCATCGGGGAAAGGGGGTCAGGCACATTGGAGCGATGATGTGGGATACCTCGTGGCACCAAAAAACCAAAGCAGCAGATGGGAGCTCAAAATGACCCATTCCTGGTGATGTCAGACTCTCCCTTCCGGAAAATCTTTGGATTCCCGACTAAATCTTAGGTTTCCAGTCTAGCTAAGGTTCCTTGGGGTCAATAAATCTCAGCGGGATGGCCCAAAAGTCCACAGTGGGGCCGGGCCACTCAGCGGGAGACAGGATCCAGTGCGATGAGGAGTTGCAGAAGGTGATGGAGGCACATGCTGTTTACCCTTGCATGTCCTTACAACGTCATGGCACCCGCATTTGTGGTCGTTGAGGGTACCCAGAAACGAACTATTAATATATTATATATATATATGGTAGCCACATGATAGACACATGAAGCCACGGACTGAGCAAGCTCATTAGGAATCTTAATCCATTGAATGAGCCATGAATAGCTTAAGATGATGGGGATTGGATGGAAAGCCATGTCTTTTGCCACCAGCATGAAGGAATGAAAAGGTACAACTCTCAAAATGCGAAGAGAATGGAGAAAGGAGCAATAGCATGCACCCAGTCCTACTGGGAAATGTTGGTGACCTATCCCAGGTAGACCCAGTGGAAGCTTCTGAAAACGTTGTGAACATTGCAGAATTTCGCTCATCGTCAGCTTGGTCAGTGGCCCAAACTCCCACAACTCACAACGGCACCCCCCACTGCCAAGCACCACAAGCATGGCACAGCGAGGCCCCCGAGCTTGGTGTGCTGGATTTGTCAGTGCTCGTGGGTCCTGAGCCACCTGTGGAGCACTCAGTGAACAAGGAAGCGATTCCGGAGGACTTGCCCGGCGAGATGAAGAGCCACTGGGCACGTGCTTGACAGGTTGATGCCTGTGCATTTGGTGGTTGGTCTGTGTGTCACAGCGGTTGTGGCAATTGTACTCGGATTTGCACTGGCATTGCTACTGGTAGTATGAGGCACTATTGGTCGTAGTGCCTGTGTTGTTGCACTGGGTCAGGTGTAATTGTGGTAGTGGTAGTTTGGTGGTGGCAACACTTTGAGGAGGAGGACTGGGCAAGCGAAGGAGGAGGAGGAGGAGGAAGAGGAGGAGGAGGGATAATGAGGACAGGTAGTAGCCGTCGTTGTTGTTGAGGATGATGATGAGATGATGATGATGATGATGATGATGATGATGATGATGATGATGATGATGATGATGATGATGAGGGATGACGATGACGATGACGATGACGATGACGATGACGATGACGATGATGATGATGATGATGATGATGATGATGATGATGATGGTGATGATGATGATGATGATGATGATGATGATGATGATGATGATGATGATGATGGTGCTGCCGCTGCTGCTGCTATTGCTTTTTCTATTGCTATTGCTGTCGCCGTTGTGCTAGTAGTAGTCCTGCTATCAGTGCTAGCCGTTTTGGTTGTTGTTGTTGTTTTTGTTGTTGTTGTTGTTGTTGTTGCTGCAATTCTCTTGGAGCACTATCCTTGTTTATGGTTCGTGACATGCCAGCGATGCTTTGATTGAAAACTGTTGGGATCCATATTCTTTTCTGAGCAGGCCAAGGTGGAAATATGCAAACCATCTTTTGCCAGTGAAGCAAATCTAGCGTGATGTGTCTCTCCCTGTTTCCGTTTCCCTTGATATTCATAATTTGATTATGTTTTTGCATCTGGTGCCCCACCATTGAACCATCAGCCTGGTAGATCTGGTAGTCACCCTAGTGATGTTCACCAACTTAGCTAGCTTAGCAGCTTGGCTTAGCGAACTAGGGCCTACCTCCCAACTTGTGATGTTCCTGGCCAAGGCAGTTGTGCTCTGCAAAGGGCCCTCCTGGCAGCTCTCAGAAATTTGTCCTGATCCCAAGCCGAGCAGTTGCAGGGATCGGCCCGTGACGCCGACGGGTGACAGCCGACTGTGTCTCTTCGTTGCTTGTTTTGTGTAGTCAAATCAGGAGGTAGAAAAAACAAACAGATGCATTGTGTATGCATCAATACGCATTGAAATGCACATTGCTTGCATGTTGGAGATGTTGATTTTTGCACCACACATCCCATGGGATTTAAGCAGTTGGCTGCAGTTATCGATGGTGTTGCATCTTGCACAGTGGCGACAAGTCAACAAAACTGGGGCCATGCCCTGCTCCACCTTTAGACCGCTGCTTCTGCGGAAGCTCTTGCGATCGAGCTGTTGGTTTGTACAGAGCCAGTTAAGGACAGCTCAAAAGGCGCTGCCGGGATCTACCAGGGCTGCGGCTGCTGGGGGGGTGGTTCAGATTGGTTGACTTTTGAGCAGGGACGCCAGTACAGCAGCAGGTGCCCAACAGAGAGAGAGAGAGAGAGAGAGCAGCAGTAGGTTTGGATGTTGGGCCTTTTTTGAGGGATTGGTGCTCTGTGATGAGCTCGAAGGTGAACTTTTTGGGCATCATCATCTATTCACACCGCCATTCTGCTCCGGCCCTGCCGTTGGCAGTTGTCGCACTAAGGTAAAAACAAAGAGAGCTTGCCTCCTTGTCGATGCCTTTTGCTGTGGAAAAAATGCGTGGTCGTACACCAGCTGCCAGAGGATGAAAACCTGGATAAGTAGAGACAGCGGATACAGTAGTACTTCTATACAAGTTGATGGTAGTTGATGCATTTGACAAGGTACGTTAATGTTCGTGATGTTAGGCTACATGATTACCTGCACACAAAGTATAGAACCTTTTTGTTGTGTTCCAATGCATGCTGTACTACAGCTTCCGGAGCTTACATCAGCGCGCAAACACCCATGTTGCCCATGTGTGCATTAAATGACATGTGTTATGTGTTCACGTATGTTCTCAGATGTCAAAATACTTTCATTGGTCATAATTCGTCACAAATTAAATGCAGTATAAGTTTGTGCCGAGACTGTCGGGTGCCACAACCTCACAGCACGAAGTGCATTTGCAACCTGAAAATTTGCAAAGGATGGGGCATGAGTACTCATGAATGTTTCATTGGAACCTGCAGACTAGGCAGAGATACCATCGCATGGCATGGGTACGCCATAGTATTGGAAAGTGTAGGCTTTAACCAGGGGACTATGCGACTGTGACTCAGGATCCAGCTGAGTGCTTGCTAAGAATGAGTTCGAGAGAGAGCCCTGATGGCAACATGTTCACTGGATCCCCGGCATGGTTGATGCCAAAAAAAATCCAGGAAACCCTTAGAATTGCTGGTTAAAACATGGGTTTTCTGCAGATTTTCTCATCAACCCACGCCAGTGACTGAGATTGAGGGACGTTATGCTACTGTTCTGCAGCTTCGGTCACCGCTGCCTTGTTTTTGTGCAGGCGACCACTGGAAGACTTGCCGTTCGCCCGGGGCCCCCAGGGACCCCAGGGGCCGGGACGGCTGGGGTGAGGGCCGATGAACATCAACGATGTCATGCTTGAGTAGCTCAGTCCGGTTGGTTGATAAACTGATATGTTTTTTCCGCAGGAAAGAGCCAAGGTGCCATGGAATGCACGGGTTAGCGTGGGGGTTGTGGGTTTTGTTGCCCTCTCTTGCTTTCAAACAATGTGATGTATCAAGCAGATCAATATCCACTTTGTGTTGGAACGATGTCAACAACGTGCTTGACGTCATCGTGCTTGCGCCGTTGCATCAACCTTTGCTAGCAACAGTGGCATAGTGCATGTGGCCCCTGATACTGCAATTGCTTTACTTATCTTTACTTCCCGCTCCCTCTCCCTCTCCTCCTATCCCTATCCCTATTCCTATCCTTCTCTGTCTCTCCCCCTTTTTTCCTATATTTGCATATAAGTTTAGATGTGCTTGTGCGCTCTAATAGCCGAGCAGTGGAGTCCAGTACCATCAAGCATCGCTACAACTGCGATGTTTGCCCAATTGAACTGATTTTTCGGGTGCCACTTGAAACCAGCAACCTCCGACCCACTACACTGCTGCCAACCACCACTGCACCCAGAAGTGCTTGATGTGTTGTCTGAGCTCAGCCCGGGTTCGCAGGTTTGGTGGGCTTCTGCTTAGATCGGCACCAGGCATTGCCACAGGTTGGAGCGCCGTGGAGAAACCCCAAGGAACTGTGCTGATTTCCCAAATTAAACAGTAAAAATACAAAAGGTCGTTTCTCAAGCCATAGGGAATCACAAGAATGGGAGTTGATTTTTTTTTCAATTGATGATTTTGAAATCGATTGTATTTTTTAAAGAGTCAGTGGATGATTTGGGGGGTTCCCTATTCTTTCAGAAACCACCAAGTAAAAAAGGGGAAAATGACCGGATTGTTGACTCTTCCATTCTTGTCCATGATTCGTTTGTGCAATTTGCCCATTGCTATGAGCTACCTTAGGTTCTGCTTTTATATCAGATGAGCCAGAGCATTCTTGCAGCTTTCCTGTACTACCCTTTTTGTTCTGTAAGTTGCTGTCAATCCACTCCACGATGGGATGACCGGCGAATTAATGCAGACTGGAAACGATGACTTGACATTTGCTGATTATCTTTGGTTGTTGACCAGGGGTATGGTACTGCAACCCATGGCCTCAGGTTGTCGTTTGTCACATCACCTTAATCCCCATTGGTTGCTGCTTGGTTATAACTGGCTGGAGCCAGCCGGTGAGTTGTGGATTAATTGCTGGGTATTTACTGGCGGTTGGGAGGGAGCGATCTGAAGCCAGGGGTGCCCATGTAGCCTGTCAAATGGCCTTTACACAAGGAGGCTTCTAACCAAATGCTAGTTTTTGTTGATCAGTTGCGCAATGCTGTGCGCGTTTTTGCTTCCCTCTCCTATGCTCGTTAAGTACTTGCTATGACGTCGAAGCAACAGCAGGATTTTCAATGATTGGAGGAGGGTTGCTATCATTCTCAGATTCCCCTTTAGCTATATACATGTTTCTCATTTGTACCCATCTATAACTTACTGCTGTGTATTTTTGTGGCTTTTCAAGCCATGCCAAGTACAGACAACAAGATTGAAGTCATGTCATGTCATGTCATGATGTGTTAACTCATGACATCCTCAGCCAAGAAACCGCAACACTGCCGTGCTGCCCTGCATCTCTCCCCATGCCGCCCCTGCAACGGCTGGATGAAGCCTTTGGCGTTCGGCCGGGAGGCGCTGCACGCACGTGCCTGGGACCGTGGTGAAGCCATGGGGAGCCTGCCAATCAGCCGTAAACATAGACAATTCTCATCAATTCACCATTTGGAGATGATTTTGTGAAAAAAATGTCATTTCTCAAAATTCGGAGATATTTTTGTGGAAAACATGGAAACATGGTTGTCTCTCAGTGTCCGTGGTTGTGGACCTAAGTCCTTGGGACTATAGAATGCCATATTGAGTGATATTGTAGGAAGAGTTGTCAGGTTCAGATGGGGAGCAGGTCCAGGTTCGCTTGCAGATTCCAGCACCGCAAAATTATTGGGTGGCTATGTCCCCAACCAGTCAGGATTTGTATTATGCGATGCTTATGGTGAAACACCACCTGTATGGAGCTGCAGATGGCTGCAGCCTTGTACGAACAGCCAGGTCCCTGTGAGTCTTTGGAGCGTGCTGGTTTTGGAATGTTGGGGCCAGTGTTTCCTTTCTTTCTAGGGCTGGCGGCTGGCGATCTATTTGTGCTCGTGAGTGTTGAAAGATGTAGTTCCAGAATGTTCCATACCATGAGTCGAGCAAATCCTACGCAAAGGGTCAGACGCCACAGGTTCTTCTCGCCGAAGCCGGGCCCAGGAGTGACCGCCGCGTCCTTCGCACCTACAAATGGATCCAGTTCAAAGGGCGCGAAGAGGTGTGCTCCTCAGTGTTCCTCGCTGGGTTCAGCCACTTTCTGCGGGGATCTCTTGCAACGTCTGAGGGTGAAATTATCTTGATGTTCCCCTTGGCCAGCCTACATAGGACTAGACAACGATTGGCTTCTTCTGTTTCTATGGTTTTGGCAGTAACCTGCAGTAACTTGGTGGCTATTGAAACTAGCAGCAGTGTCATGTTTTCGGCTACCTGTTGGCTTTGCAATGTCGTTCGTCATCATGCATCAGTCGCTGTCATCCTGTGTTGTCATGGTTGTTTGTGTTGCTATACTCAGATTTTGTCACACCATTTGTTTGCATGAGATACTGTAGGGGTTATTTGGTCACCCATTTTGTTGCTGCATGTGGGTTTCAGCAACGTCTTGAAAACAAAGAGTTTTTTGAGCACCATGGACCATGGAGCACCAATTTCAAGCATCATTGGCGAGGATGCAATACCAACATAGTCCAAAGCATTGTGCCATGGACCTGGAGTCCTGTGCTGCCATTCCCTACGAGATGCGATTGGCGCGAGATGGGCACGCTTACAAACAACATGAATTCCAAGAGCATTACCACCAGTCCTGGCAGGCTTATTGGGAAGAAGCTCAGGTGGTCCCACTCATGAAAGCAGTTCCCAGAGGGTTGAGCTTGAGCGAGGTTGACAAGTCCTTGGTGCAGAAGGTGCTTGATGAGCTCATGCCTTATTTCCCGTCCAGAGCAGTGAGGTCCTCCAAGCCCAGTCGCTCAGCAGTGGAGATCGGTTGGACGTATGAGGCTTCTTCATACGAGCATGGAGTACCTGGAGAACCTTTGGCCAAGTTTCCCAACGTGCGGGACCTTGTTCTTCAGGCGATGAGCCGTTTGGGTCATCGAGACTTTCCTCTCGATGAGAACCACCTCAACATCAGCTGTCTTCTGTACTCTCCAGGGCAATGCATTCCATGGCATTTTGATAGGAAGCGCATCTACAAGGGCCCCGTCTTCGGTTGCGTGCTTTTCAACCAATCAGACAGCTCCTTAGAGTTTCACGCTCTGGATCGGCCGGGCAAGAAAGATGGGCGGCCTGTAAGACGATATGTGGTGCCAGAAAAGGTGGGCTGTTGCTTCCTCCAGGAGGGGGAGGCTCGCTATGATTGGCTGCATGGTGTGCCGAAGCTTTCTCAGGGTGAGCGTCTTTCAGTGACGTGGCGGTGGTTCCAAGATGATGTGGAGCTGACAGCGTGAGCGCTGCGTCATGTGGAGAATCAGGGCGGCATTGCCACACCAATGCAGGAGTCCCATGATGCGTCGCTATGACATGAACTGGCCACGGTCAGTGCATGTTTTCAGGGACATGCCAGTTTCACCCTACCATGGTCTGGCATGTAGCGTTGGAAAAATGTTTTCATTGATCTCAGAAGTCCGTTCCAGAACCCAAACATGTTTCAGAACCCAGTTCTTACGTTCCGTTGTTTGCTCTTTAGCTGGTGGCTTCAGCAGCTTTAGCAGGCATAGACATACGGATATGTAGGTTGATGAGTCTGAAGTTGTGAAGTTTCTTTGTTCTTTGTTCCGTGTCGTTGGTAGTTTCAACATGTTTCAACATGTTTTGAAGTTCTGCACATCTTTATGCTCAGGGTGATTTCCCCGGTTCTGTTCAGAAGGCACTGATACCAAGTGTTATGCAAGTCTTGGTCCTGATGGGTTGCCCCGTGGTCCACTCCTGAGGTGACGGAGTTCGATGAACAGCACTTTGCGGCGGAGGGGTTGTTTTCCCAAAATTCTTCACAAGGTCACAAGGACAGGGGATCAGCATGGGACACCAGGTGACACCAGGGGGTTGGTGAACCCAGCAGCGGAGCTGCAGGCATACAACCTGTGAGGTTAGGCTTAGAGTTGGCTTCTCAAATTTGCGCCCATGTTGCCAGCATGAGTGCGTAGGGAACTTCAAAGATTTCCGGATATCAAAAAACATGTCAGAAAGTTGATCAGGGAACTTGTTCATATGTTTGTCCAAGTTACATGTTGATAGTCCATATTGAAAGTATGGCTTTGACAATGCAGATGCCACATATGTTGGAGGGTCACTTGAAAGCAAACATGAAAAATGCACATTTGATGGGGCTCATGCCAGTGAACAAAAAATATATGTGCTGATAGTAGTGACATCTCTTGTATTTGCGCTTCAAAGTACCACCAGGCTTTAAAAATGATGAAACATGCTGGCTGGAACCTGATGAATTGTAAACAATGCCAATCTACACATTTATGAACGCTCATTGGGCAACATGTCAGTTCCAGTGCATCGTTCTCAGCAAGCAAGTAAAGTCGCCAGAAGTGCCAAAATTATTTTTGAATCAGGGTAATTACATGTTATTCAGTATGTGTGGGATGCTGTGTTGCGTGGAATGCAGCTAGGACCCCTTTATTCATCCATACCATAGGATACAGGGATGGCATATCAAATGTGGGCTAAGCCCCATGAATGTCAAAGATCGATTGAAGGCACAACATCACATTTTGTTAGGAGTGCAGGGGGTTACCCTGAAGTCCGTACATGTTTTCACTCCTAAGATGGAAATTCTGTGATGCAAAAAGTGCTACTTATACCTCAAGACCTGAGCTATCGCCATTCAAAACAACCAGGTTACCAGAGCCATGCCAAACAGAGCCCCAGGAGTACCAAGACCGGCTGCGCGCCATCCATTTGCGAAAGGAAGGCTTTGACAAGGTTCAAATTGCCAAGGCAATGGGATATCCACTCGGGGTGACCGTGGTTCATCTTGATCATGAGGGCTGTTTTTCCAGCATGTGAAAACTCCGTGAAAGAACCTTAAGCTGTGAAAAAAACCCAGCTGGCCTGCTGTTAGTTGGATCTTTTCGCAACTTCGCAAGCCACTCACTCTGTTGCGCAGCACTTGCTGGTGCACATCCAACGTGACACGTGGTGTCGCGTCGGATGTCTCAGGCGCTGGGACGATCAGAGAGATTTGTGACCAAATGGTGGCAGAAGGACGCGCGGTGGAAGACGCCTTCGAAGATCGGTCAAAGCTTTGGGTATGCCCAGATGCCCCAGGCGTACACAAAAGATGGGCCTATAAAATGACCAAACCTCAAGTAAATACGCAAGCCACGCATGGAGTGTTCAGGGTTTTGATGAGGTTGATGTCATGTCTACAATTGATTTTTGTGGAATTCTTGCCGTTAGAATGTGGATCTGGAGTTGCTTTGTATTAATCCAATCCGGCAACGGGAGGCCGTCCTTTTCTTGCCATTATTGCATCGACTTTATTCGACCACGGTGTGAGGTTAATTGTGTCCAAATGGTCCGAAACTGGTAGGATAAGAAGACTTTACTGCCTTACTTGACCCACAGCTAGCTAAGAATACCATTTGTTGAAACAGCTTCCCTTCGTTCCTTCTTGGTGCATCGCCATAACTCAGCCCTGCCAAGGAGAACAAGGAAATTCCAAGACCCTGGGGTGTCCATGAGTATTTGACCAAGAACCTGGGGCGAAATGAACATGGCGTTGGCGCTGCCAATGGAGCTCTCATGACCGAAGACTCGGTCAAAGACACCGCGACCTGGTGGCGAGATGTCGAAGTGAAGCGGAAATTAGTGGATGACCCGGCCATCTATGAAGAGATCCTGCAGAAAACCGAGTGGAGACCTAGCAACTTGGTGGAATCCCTGAGGGAAAAATATCAAGGCATCTATCTTCACTGGAGCACCCAGGTTTGCAGGTTTGCCTTGAAACGCCATTGATCAACCGCCGTTGCAGCCAGGCTCCGCAACAGGACTAGTTTCTCAGCAGCCGGTAGGTGAACGTACACGAAATCATTGCAGGACTTTGCAATAGCACAACTTGTTTTCAGAAGCCATTGAACTACATTATATCATAGCTGTCCTTAACAACTACAGCTATATCAGTGATATCTGCGAGAACCGGTAGTTACCCTAGTAGTGAACCAATTTAGCAAACTAGTAGCGGATGGAAGCATCACCAGTGAGGAGACACTCCAACATTAGCTTGGCGACCACGCAGCGGTTTTTGCCACGACTGTCCATGCCAGGCAATGCCCGAACCCGTGATTTTGCCACGGGAGCCTATCACCTGAAGTATGACCAGCGTGGAAACATCCGCTGGGAGGGGCATCAGAACGGAAAATACGAAAAGGGCCTTTCCCCGCTCACGGATGCTCGTCGGCAGTTCAACAATTGCCTTTGTCAGTTAGTCTTTGGGATACTTGCAATGTGGTGAGATTTGCGCATCTCGGCCATTTGTTTCTTGATCGGAATGGCTGCTGGTAGAAGTGACATTACTGCCTAACAATGACAATTGTGGTTTTCCCTTGATTCAATCCATTTCAATGCTCCATGTGTGCTATATTTACCTATCGGGTCATTTTGCAGCATACATGGAGCGCCTATAGGAATTCACAGGCGCCGTTCTTTGATCATGACACACAAAGCATAAGGACCAAGTCTTGCAAAAGCTTTTTGCTGAGTATGGCATCGCGGACCGAACCTCTGGCATCATCACCAATTGGTATCCGGATGGGCAAGGGACGCTGGGTTCACACCGTCACGATTGCTGGACAGCCCTGTTTAGTTTTGGGCATGAGCGAATCCTGACGATCGACAACACCCCGCTGCTCATGCAAGATGGAGATCTGTGTATTTTGCTGGCATTGTTTTCAAACGTGGAGCCTCTTTCCGCTTTCTTTTGCCCTTCAACCAAACAGAGCTGTTGTGTTTGTGGATTCTGGGAGGATTTTATTATATAGTTCCCGACGCTGGCCAGTTTCAGGTCAGCCGCCTTATCACCAGCCAAGGCATCTTCGGAACACAGAGACATGGCGTGCCTTTGATGCCTGAGATCACTGAAGGTCGCATTACGCTGGTGGTGTTCTTCTACCCCAACGATATGCAGAAGAAAGGCCGGGCCCCACCACCAATTGCCACTGAGACCCGTTTGACAAAACCAAAAATGAGGCATTGGGGAGGTAAAGCATCCTCACTATTGTTTGTATTCTTCATGCGAATGGTCATGAAAGCATACGGCGTTCGAGATGGAATCATTCTTAAAGTTTAGGTCTGTTTAGCAAGTTGATTGAAAGCACATGCTAAGCTTGATGAATCTCAAACAAAAATTGAGCCTGTAGGAGGTTTAAGCTGTGGGTTTAGCCCCATAGGTTTGTTTGCCCAGGAGCCCTAGTGTTGGCAACTGTGAGCCAACACCACCACTTGAACATATTCAACAGTAGAACTGCAATGAAAACATAGGAGTTTCAATAGCAATCCATAATCAGAGCTTAGCGGCTCAATTTTGTTGTTATTTTGACTGTTGGTGGTCATTAAACATGGTCGCCCGGTAAGCATGAATGTTAACGATTCTCAGTTTTATTCGTTCTCATCGGTGACGTATAATTCAGAGACAAAAGGTCAGCGATCGACATGACTATGGCTACAAAATTGCATGTTTGCCATGGCAAACGTATTCACATTTGTTCCTAGTAGACTTGCAGATGTCAGACTAGAGACTGTTATAAATCATGAGCTATGCTATCGTGCTCTGGTGGTAGTAAAGCCGAGTGATGTGCTTTGTGAATTCTCTTGCAGCCTGTTGTCGGACTGTGTTCTTTCCATCGCATCTCCCAAATGACACTGTAAGCCATGCTGGCTCATCAGTATCACAAACTATTAACCATTAACCAGCTATTCTTAACCATTGTTATTGGTTGGTTAACTGCCAGTTTCACACATGGGTTTCATTGCTAAGGCCCTACTTGCGGCCAATGGTCCCAATGTCCTTGAACCTGATGAGCCAACTCCGTGACAGGCATGTGGCAGACCATCACCGATCCGGAGACCATGGCTCCGTCAGCCCCGCTGGGTCGGATGCTGCACGACCAACATCTCAACCTTCAGAATGAGAAGGACGGCATTCTTCAGCGGTGCTGAACAACTGGAAAGTCTTGGTTGGTTGGTTGGGTTGGGTTGGGGTGGGGTTGATTCGCCATTGTATTTTGGGTAAGGTTCATTCATTTCATTCCTTCCGAAGATATCCTTAGATATCATCCCAATCGATGCGATGGAATAACATAGTAGAAATAGAGGACCGAACGTCAAGATGTGATGAAGTATAATGAAGTAATCCTGCACAGGGTTCTGCGAATCAAATGCTGGAAAGTTTGGTCTGTGTCAGGATGTGGAAAACTAGTCGGGTATGTACAGCACAGCACAGGTGAAAGCTGAAGTGTTTAGAGTATGGTATGTCGCAACCATATTTGGCATTCAGGCCAAAACAACTTGCTGGCAGTACACAGGCTTCCCCATTTCACCTCTCATGATTTACAGTCGACAGTGTGTTTATCTTCTACTGTATGTGTTTTTTCATGCCCCGTGGTGGTGCATCATCACCTGGGAAGCCCAACATGTAGCTGTGGCCCATCATCCACACAAGCCGCCGCGCAAGGAGATGCTGGCGCCACAGTGGGAGAAGGACCCGCGGCGGGTCGCCGCCAAGGGGTGCGATGGGTTGGAGGAGCAGTCAACAAATGGTTGCTTGGTTGAATCATATTTTTCCTGGGGGTAGTTGAACATAGTTCATCCACCAACCAGCTTCAGATGCTCAAAAGTCGTTTACCTCCCTCGTTTCCACATCATGATCATTTCAAGGGATTTGCTACCATTTCTGGGCACGCATTTGGATCAATGGAGTGCGCATGCGAAGTGACTCAGGGATTTTGTAAGCCTCAAGTGAACCGCGGATAACTCGTCACTGCATGGCTGCATGGGTTTGTTTGTTGTCCAAGTTGCACACTTTACCTCTAAGAAGTTAGAGGTGTCCTCAAAGTGGGTTCGCTAAAAGAGTGTTATCCATGAGAAGCGATCATGTGGTGGGATTGCTGATGGTGGGTTAGGGCATGTTAGGGTCTACATTACAGGAACTACGCAATTGAAGCATCAAGAGATCAAAAAGCACAGGATCAATCGATCTGTGATACCCTGGACACCCAGAATCAGCCCTGATTGATCCTCACCTGTGGTAAACATGTTCCACAGCACGGGGAAAGTAGACAAGTTGGGGAAGGTAGGGGCTTTGACGGCAGGATGAATTTACGACTAGTATGTGGGGTTTCTGACTCTAGCATTTTAAGCACTGGAATCTACGGCCCCTATAGATCTTAAGGTGGATCTAGGCCGAGCCTGTACCATGTTGTCCCTTTGAGATTTGTGGGGCGATGAAGCCATCGTTTCCAAGACCATATCGCGGTGCGTAGGGCACGATGTCTTTGTCGAAGTGCAGGCTTACTGTTATAGAATTGCAAACGCATCTAGCTTGAAAAGTATTGGGACAGGCTGGGACAGGATACCAATTCGAGCTCATGAAACCAGCCCAGCTGTTTCGTGCAGCATTCTAAGCATCGCCAGGATGCCTTGCTATTGATGTATACTCTTCAAACCGTAACCGACCAGGGATACCCAGCACTAACAACCAGTGCCCAGCGAGAACAGCATCGCTGCATCGCTGCTTGAGGAGCTGATTGCTCTGCAGAACTTGGGCTTCGCCCACGCGGACGCCCTGGTTGCGCTGCGCAGCACGCAAGGTGATGCGGACGCAGCCGCTGAGCTGCTGCTGCTCAGTGGTGCTGGCGCGGATCTCGCGGAGGCAGCCAGGGCATGGCGATGCGTTGCGCTGCGTTGCGCTGGTGGCGGATGGTGAGTTTGGCTGCTGGAAAGATCTACAAAAAGTCGATCATATGGGTCATATCGGGCTATATCACCTGTAAATACCTGTAATATGGTATTGCAATGTAATGTATTGTAATGTGATGGTGATGATGATGATGATGATGATGATGATGATGATGATGATGATGATGATGACGATGATCCAGTTGAGTTCGCGCGAAATGCCACCGAATATTGAAAACCGCCCCAGCACCCCTGCCAGTTTCAAATGTGGAATCGCTTTTATCATTTCCGAAAATGCCACATTTCGAGTCGGAGGAAAGGGTTGGAAGGGGTTGGTGGTTGAGGTGCGTCCCGTTCAGGTGGAAAGCCGTCGGCCTGCTGGGCGTTTCCAGAGGCGACAGCAGGCCGCTGCGAGCACTTCGCCGGGTCGGTGGCCTTGGAGGGCCTTTTGGGCACAGGGAGCCATGGATTTGTGAAAGATCAAAACTCTAAAGGAAGGACTTGATCCTGGTGATGAGATGTGATGTTTGGATATATGTTACTGTGTATGTGTTAGATTGTGTTGGCATGCTGTGATGCTTTCAACTTCGAGTTGTTCCGTCCACTTTGCACTCTTCAGTTTGCTTGATGTTCATTGAAACCGACCAGTTCTACAGTCAGAAGAGGGGTAATGAAGACTGGTTTTCAATGCTAGCTGGTTTCTCATTGCGTGTTGGTTGAGTTATTGTGGGCTCATGAATCTTCAATTGTCCACCAGTTGTTGGTTGATCGCGTTTTTCCCCACCATGTTTTCAAACACGATGCTTGTGCTTAGCACACTGGGGCATGTCCCACGCCGCCTATCAGCTGTCATCGTTTCAAGATCCCTCGCCCCCGACATTCGCGATGGATGAGACTTTGCGGCAGAAGCTGCTGACGGTGCTGAAGAAACGTTGCGAACGGATCCAGCAATGCGATGCGCAGCCCCGAGCTGAACTAGTTCGCTTCGTGTGCCGCACCACGCAGGAAATCCACAAGACGATCCAACCCATGATGGATGAGAAGCGCCAACGCAACTGGGAAGAAGCAAAGGGGATGCTCAAGGAACTGCGCTGCGGCATGGTTCAGAGGGTGGCTGTTTCAAGTGTTGATTTACATCGCATTATTTTTAATCATGTGTTTGACCATTGTCAATTGTACTTTGGAGGAAGCTAAGGAGCCATTATAGCCCTCTGAAGGGGAAGCTAAGGAGCTACCAGGATAGTCAGTTTCTCACCGGACCTCGTCTCGTGCAGGAGCTACCAGGAGTGCCCTAATCAAATGGTAGATTATTGGTAGTTACTTGTTTTGGATGTACCCCCCATCCATGACTCCTCATGGTCCCTTGTTTGACATTGGCCCGGCTCGCCAATTTCATGCAGGAGCTGGTGGATTTCAGGTACTTTCATAGTGCAGGGCTCTCCAAGCAGGGGGTCAAGCTGGTCTTTGAGCCGCAGATTGCTGAAATTTTGGGCAACTACCAAAAGTTCATCCAAACTGGCCAGGTGCATACAAGACATGTGCAGCCCAAGCACTTGGGGGAAACTTGGGGCTGATTTAAGTTCTTTTTTGTGTTGGTTTGTGTGTGTGTGTGTGTTTTCGACATTCCGTGCGGACGCTTTTCAATTTTAAAGGTGAAGTCCAAACCATTGCTTGCCTTGTCTTCTGTGCGCATGGCAACTGCACATCACATCTTAAACTTACCGCATTGAAAATGGGTGCTCTACAGGAAACACTGGAGATTCTTTGCTTGGACAAACCTGTGTACTTCACCTGCAGCTTTGGAGATCGTGACCAACTTCCCACCGTTGCCGGAGTGAAATCTGCCACACAACTCCTCAACACCAGTGGAAAGGACATTCAAATCCACGAGCATCTGGCTGCAATGATGTGGCCATGGTTCAAACATGGTGGGCTTCAAGAATTAACAGCCTCCTCACTCCTCCCAATGCCTGAAGAATAATGCCAAGTCATTGTTACATCATGTTACATCCAGTTTTGCGGAGCATTTGCGCGATGGTGTTCCACACCCGGTAATTTGTTTCACCCCCATCATGGAACACAAATTATCACACTGCCCTAAAAGCTTCGTATGGTGACGCAGGGTGGCCGCCAAACCAGGTATGTTGCATTGAAATATGACCATGAGACAGCCAAGAGCACTCAAAAGTTCTGGGAGAAGGTCAAGTGGAATGAGAAGGCTCCTCCACCTTGCTCCTGCGGTTTGTGCAGCATTTGTGCCTCCATGCAAGCGGGTTGTTGCAACAGACTGGATCGAGAGACTTCTGGAGTCATGATCATTGCAAAGACTGCAACCGGATTTTCAGAGGTTCGAAAGCAGTTTCAAAGTTCCCAGATGTATCACGGACATGGTTTCAGCATGTTTTAGCTAGAGTTTTTGTTTGCCATATGGCAAATGGTTCCCTTTATTTCTTTCCTTTGTCAGGTCGGAAGGTTGTTGGCAAATAATCGCTTGAAACGTATATTCACAACAATTATGAAAGCTTGGAGCCCAGGCACAGTGTGGAAAATGGAGGCGCTGAGAAGTACTACTTTGCCCTGGTGGAGGGCTTGGTGGAAGTCCCAACCCAACAGGTGTGGAAATCCCCTGATTGGATGCACGGCAGAGTTGCTGCCGGCAACCAGGGGGAACCCTCCGTGGTGGGCCGGATTGAAGTCGCCATGGAGTGGGACCCGCGTCAATCAAAGAGCCTCGCTTGGAACGATGGAACAGGTGCCAGCGACATTCTGAAAGTTGACAACGAGATATAGCGAGCATGTTGAATGACTGTCAATGGTTGTTTGCATTGTTTGTTTTAAACAATCCCAATCCATATGCCCACGTGCATGCAAGCAAATTGTGTGTTGGTGGGGTCAGCCTTGCGCATTCCAACCAGGCGGCCAAAATGATGGGGGAGGATGGCCGGATTGGCAAAAGCGGCAGCATGCGGTTGCTGGGTAAGCCTTGGATCCACTTCGTTTCTTTTTTCCATGCCCTAGGAGTGGAATATGCTCACAGCCCAAACAAGTATGTTTCTAATGTATTTTGTATTTGAGGGACACCTAGGTTACCTTGTATTCTCCTGTGGCATTCTACAGCCGATCGGCCAACGGTGACAAGCAAGACTTCACCCTCTTGCGGGTGCAGATCATCACGGGCTGCAGGCACCAGATCCGATTCCACTGTGCTGAGATTGGTCACCCCATCGTGGGAGACACCAAGTACAAGGCAACCTTTGCAAATCGCATGTGGTCTCAACGGGTGTTCCTCCACTCCTACCAGACCATTTTCAGAGATCCCGGCACTTTTGATTGGTGGAGCGTCGT
>VSDK01013795.1:66269-77835 GCA_009767595.1 Symbiodinium kawagutii
GTCGTGGCCCCGTTGCCCCAGGATCTGGGGCTGCTACTATCTGACTTGAAGTTGACGAAATCCTTGGGTCAGTTCCCCACCTTCCTGTCCAGGTCTCACCATCCCAAGCTATCGATGTTCCAGAAGTACCATGAATCACAGCTATTGAACAGACATGCTGTGAGCCCACCGAGTCCAAGACCCGTCGCTTGATTTGCAGAGTTGAAGCGTTAGGATTTTTTTCATGTCAGTCTGCTTGATCAACGATTCAAGCATGCGCTTATCCAATGTGAACAGGCATCCAGTACTTGATCCAAGATGATTGCATCAGGGTCCTCCACGTTCTGGTTCGTTCACCAAATCCTTGTGGTTGCCCGGATTTGACATGGTTTGACTGATTGCATTCAGACCCATTGTGGATGGAGAAACGGCTGATCGTCAGATGTGGCTCATCCCGGACTCATCCCCAAGCTTGAACCAACCAACAGGACTATATACATTGTCCGCTACTTCTGTGATCTCTTGGTCATCCCCATGTTTCAGCTCTGACTCTGTCACCTCCGGAGGGGTTTTGTTGGATTGAGGGCTTGAGTGCTAAGAGGCAGATCCCTCGAATGTTCCAGCAGGCCTTGGGGACTCATAGATGAACAACGGTTGACACGACCAATCTGTCACCCTAAGCCTCCGTTTGGCATCACTTGCTCCCCACATGTACAAACTGTAGAGATTTCCTACGAAAGCAAGCTTCTGGGGAGTGATATGAAATCATATGAAGTGGCGAGGGTTAACATTTTGGTGGTGCTTTCCAGCAGTGCCGGATTTTGGCCCTCAACAGCAGGGCCTGGCAAGAAATCGTTTGCTAGGTTGGCCAAACCATATTCAAACCAAATTCAACTTTCAACATCTCGTTCACTAACTCACATTAAATGACCAACCCAAAAAGTTGAGCTGGTAACATCTTTTCATTTTTCAGTACCCAAGTGGTGCTTTGACTTTGGAGATTTCGTTTCCCATCCAAGGAGTGGCATGGCGCTGAGTGGAATCAAGGGTGGCAGAAACGTGAACGAGTGAAGAGGCAGCGAGTTTGGTGATTTTTGACGCGAGCAGCAGATTGGTTGAACAAAGATCCAGGACCTTGACGACTAGACTCCGGTCATGTCCTGCCTTTTTCTTCCATGGATGCAGTAGATAACAAATGGCTATCACGCATTGAGCACTGCAGAAACCATGCAATTTCATACATGTTGCTATCCTTACGGGCTAATGAAGACTACAATTATACCACTTCCAGACAATTTCATCTACTCGCTCGGCCGTTGTTGCTGCGTGCAACTTTTTTCCCAGCCTCGTTCATGTTTGGATGCAGCCAGATTGCATCCCGGAATCGACAAGCGTGCTTGTCGCACCTGGCTCGAAACTAGATCGCCAGCAGAGGTGCCAAACAGCTGATAGAGTCGCCAGGGGCGCATCAAAATTTGTAGTTGCGGGTTGTTCTGTAATATAGTTTTGCATCAGCCTCCAGTTCTTTTGACTCTCTAACTCACTTCTTATGTTTAGACCATTGGGGAGAAACAGCGTAATGTTTTGCTGGATGGCTGCTCAGCTCGCTGGGGTTAGCAGATCGGTAATCAGTATCCAAGGGGAATCCAGGTCCAAAATGCGAAGCTGTGAACGTGGGAAATTTCTGGACCAAAACTTTGTGTATTTTCTTTGTGTTTGGTGTATTACTTCGATGGGATCCAGAATGGTATCGTATAAACTCGTCTTTGTTGTTCAAATCTGTTTGTAAAAAAAGAGGGCACGTGTCTTTAAGCCGAACATCTTTCGTATTGAGCCAACAACTCATATATTTTGGAGTTTGCAGAACTGCTGATGTTGGACCAGGGTTTGCCATCGGCAAGGCGGTTGATCGTGGTTGATCTATCCTGTTTCTTGTTGCCTATAGATCCCCTATGAGGTCCAGGTGGTCCCACAAAGGTGGACCCATGACCCAGGTCATGGCACCTCCAGTGCTTCAACGGACGTTCCAACCACAGAGGTGGCCGCCCCCGGTGGAAGACCGTCAGTTGGTCAACCACTTGAGGAGTGTTACACAACAGTCTGGTTGGTGGTTTCAAGCATTTCTTGATTTTCCCTAGTGTTAAATAACAAATGGTTGGTTGACTAATAGTTTTCAAGGGGCTTGAAACCACCAACCAGCAGTGTTGGCTCATGTTGGTTCATAGCTATCAGGGGTTTGAGATGGTTACCCGTGGTTTGAGACGGAGAATATCTTTATTATGTCAGAGTCCATTCATGTCCGTTGCCTCGTGCTGATGTCCCATCTGGTAGCGTGGAAGACAACGCCATGAAGACACAGTTGGTTTATAATTTTTGTATCGGTAAATTGTATGATCTACACCTGGTTTAAAACTGTGACCCCATGATTGGAATTTCGCACAAACCAGATGCACACAGCCAAAAGGGTTTGCAATTGTTGATCACAGAAACTAAATGAAGATCCCATGGTGTGGTTGGATTGGATGGATTGGATGGATTGTTATATTCTATAGCCTATAGCTATTGGATTTCCAAATCCGTCTCACCACACACATTGGCATCCGCAGTAATTTCCATGCGATTCCTGTAATGCCACGCGCGCAAGTTACGATGGGGTGGTTACTTTTGGAATTGCATTGCGCCCTGCTGATTATACGACATACATTTTTTTGACTATATAGAGCAAACCACAATTGCGCTGTTAATTTCAGATATTTTCGTTGTAGCTTGGGATCATCCTTGGTTGCTTCATTGCTACCATTTCCTTGCTGATGCATGGCCCTGTACTGTTTTGCATCCTAAGTCTAAGCCATCAACTATGGCTGGGCTTAGCTAAAGCTCCGTGCCAGGAGGACGACGAGCAACTCGCAAGGCGATTGCAGGAGGAGGGTGAGGCACGAAAGCAGCAGCACCGGTTGCGGCAGTGTTTGTTCAATTCCATGGGTTTGTTCCACTACATTTCACCAAGGACTTGCATGACATGAATTTGTGGATCCTGAAAGCAAAGCCGTGAAATTGGCAAAGTATTTAAAATCATCAAGTAACCGTTTTGTCATGTTTTGTCAGCTTGTTTTTTGGATGCATGTGCTCGAATGCCTTCGGACATGGCGAAGCTGTTCGGCTCCTGTGGGTTGTTGGGCCGTGAGAAGTGCAACAACTTTGGCGGTAGCAATGCCGTGCGCTATGTTGGCAGTGCTTCTGGGTTTCATGGTGGCGGATGCCAGCCATCCCATGGCCCCAACGTGTCATGGATTTGGCGGCGCCACCTGTGCCACGGCGGTTCCAGGCGCATCTGGAAAAAGACGCGGGAGCGGCTTCAGCGGCACCACCTTGGCAGTGAAAGTGGACGTTTCTGGTTGCTTTGTCAAGGCATGCTGGCTCCAAGAAATCAGGCAGGATTTGGAGCTTCAAGATGTTTGTACCATGTCAGTTGGTTAAAAAAACGCGATGCTATACTTTTTCAACCACTGAGCTATATCTAAATTATTATACTATGGTTTGAGCAGGGGAGATGGCCGAATCATGCTTCAGGGTGGGAATCGACGAGAGCAATTCCGTGGACAGTGCCTCCAAGGTCGGCGTGTACCTTTCGGATGGTACGTTGGCTGCGAC
Source organism: Symbiodinium kawagutii (assembly GCA_009767595.1). NCBI lineage: Eukaryota > Dinophyceae > Suessiales > Symbiodiniaceae > Symbiodinium > Symbiodinium kawagutii. The sequence goes on from VSDK01013795.1 coordinate 69,900, forward strand.
GTCACAAGTGCTTCGTGTGCCAAGTTCCTTGCAGGATCATGCATGGCTGTCCTTCCCATTGCTGGGATATGACAGGGAATCCCGGCACACTTTGGCAACCATTTGATTTGTTTGTGCGTTTTTCCCTTCAAGGATCTGAGCGTTCACCCTCCGGTCAGATCATTCGCAGTGCCCCATCCATCGGTGGCATAAATTTCAGTAGTGCTTTGACCGGTCCATCCTGGTTCCATTTCTCAGGAGTTGCGCACTTTGTCAGAGCAGGACCACGTGTGGCTGGTGTTTAATCCCCAGGAAACGGTGAAGTTGACCTATGAGAATGCCGCTTCGGCCGACGAGGCCACGCGCACGGTGTCTGAGGACTTTGCGGAAGCCTTCGCTACCACCAGGCAATGGGCGCTTGAGCCAGGCAGGGACCACGAAAAGATGGGAGGTTTGGACAACTTTCAGGAGAGGATGCATATACATAGAGGTCAACCAATCACCATTGCATGGAATTTGAGTTGGCGGAGATGCCAACAATAACGATGATATTAGATCACAATACCCTGAGACAGCGAGCCCGCTTGTCGTTAACTCCACTGAAAGCTGCACACTTCCATGGCTACAAGGAGTCTCTTCTTTGTTTAGGTGGGTGTGATCTCAGCTGCCATCGGAATCCCAGTGGCAATCCATCCGTTCTCCCCTCAGGTCGAAGGCAGTGGGGGGCACATTTCCGCAACCTGCGGGTGCAGTTCCTTGGAGTGGCTACTTTGATCACTGGGAGGTCTGGTCATTTTGATATATGGTTGTTTCTCAAAACAGGGGACCCCCAAAATGGTTGGTTTAGCACTATTAAATAAGTATAGATGGATGATTTAGGGGTTCCCTCATTTTGAGAAACCCTAATATATGATACGGTCTCAACATAGGGATGCCCAAAAAATGGCTGGTACATGGTTTGGATTGGATGATTTGGGGGGGTAACCCTATTTTGAGAAACATCCACATGTATAGATTATATATGGTTTCTTCCCGCCATTTTGTTTGTTTGGTTGTGCGCATGTGAACTTTCTTTTATGTGTTCGCTGGTAGGTTTGGTCGCCGTTCACCGCATGACTTGTTTGCTAGATGTGCTATCACTTGTGCACATGTTTTTTTTTTGAATAGCATCACTGCAGCATCAAGTTGTTTTTCATTGTTCCAGTTTTTGTTGGATAATCGCATTGGGAAGGTTTGTTGTATTGATTGTTGCTCATTTTAGCTCAGTGTTATGTGCTATCCCTATTGTTGCTCATGTGTTTGTACCCCCATTATGTGTCATTACCCCTCGTTTTTAAGTCCGGACAATGTCTCATATCACTATATAGCGTATATAGTGTTTTCAGAATCTTAAGTTTTTGTTGTGATGTTTAGGTAGGTAGCTGTTAAGTTATCCCTTTCAGCTGCCATCAGTCGTAGTCGTCCTATAGTTTGTCGTTATGTCATGTTATGTGTGGGTGTTTGGTGCCTTAACTATGTCGTTTTTCCTGTGAGATCTGTGAGAACTGTTGGGTTGCTTATTGGATGAAATAGTGGATATAGTGGACACATCAGATTTTTGTTCTGCCTCCACGTGGTCGTGGCGTGTTTTGGTCGGTGCGGAACTATTGTCTCAACTTTTGGTCACTGAGGAGCATTCATTTCCGGTTGCTTCCTTTATTTCTGGAAGTTGTTGGCATGTGTTTTAGCAATTGTTGTTCCTCATGTTTTTCTATGTTTTTTTTTCGTCCGATTTTTTTTGTTTGCTCAGACACGGCAAGCTGCAAAAACACTCCATCTCCCAGCAATTTGTGTAATTGCTTTCCTTCGATAGTGGTATTTTGTTTTGATTACTGGATTTCATTCCCTCGCTATTATAATCGAGTTTGATGCCCTCAGTTGTTGCCACATTCATTGCATTCATATCCTTGTTGCGTTGCGTTATTACGTGCTGGTCACTTCGATATCCCACTTGCTAGCGTTGATTGTTTCATTACAAGCAGCGGTGGGTCACTGCCAATGCCCCATGAATAGTCAGTTGATAGTTGCCAGCCACTGGGTACCTAGTGGCTGATAATTCCATATGTACCTAGTCCATCCTAATTTTTGCTTTAAATTCAACGCAAGTTGTTTCGTACTGAGGAACTGCGCCCAAGTTTTAGGAACAATGACCCATACTCGCTTGAGTGATGGTCTACCCAGAAGTTGGGTCTTACCAGCAGTGCTTCCTGTTTTTGATCAGAAGAAGAGGTGCTAGCTGCATTGTTCTTTGCCCAAGCCATAGGCTTTTTTGATTTTGAATATTTATGGTGGAAGAGCCTGATGTTTACTTGCACAGTACACACTTTAATTGGTTCAGCAATTGTCACAGATTTGGGTGTGCCTTAGCTACAGCCCTTTATATTCCCAAGCTTGGGAGGATGGCAGTCCATTCAGAGAATTTGTGGATTTGCGTCAGCATATTTGCATGAGTCGTTTGTTAAGCCCAGTTGGTCATGTTTCAGAAATTCTCAAAGTGGGGAGTGGTTTAGAGTTTGCTGGAAGAGGATCTATATTCATCAATGGTTTCAAAAAGAATTAAGAAGCATTAATCAACCATTAATCACCATTGATCAATTATAGTATAGAATTACCAATGGTTTCATTTTTCAGACGTACTTCATTTTTCCCCTGCCAATCCACAGCCACAGAACTGCGGCTTTGTTCTTTCAGGCTTGATCTGGGGGACGTATCCATTCTGCCCGGAACTGGGCTACCATTGATCCTGGAAGCACCGCATGGAGGTCGCATCACCGAGGGATGGCCACTACGACTCAGTGGGGTCTTTAGTTCGGATCAGAACACTGATCTCTTCACCGAGGAGAAAGGGCAACGAGGCTTTGCATCATCCATTTCTTGGTTGCTCACATTCGCAGTACATGCGTGCCTGTTCCATTCTTGGCTATTATGATGACCATCACCATATTTGTTGGCATCGTCATCACCATTGGCATCATCATTTTCATCAGGGGCAGCAGTAACACAACACTATGCTTGACACATTTATAGTAAACACCATCGTCGTCGTCGTTGTTGTAGCCAACATCATCAGATATGCATTTGCTTCCCTAATCCACAACATCGTGGCTGTTTTCCTGATCGGTGGTAGCATTCACAACACCGCTATTCACACTCAAAACCAAAATTGTCATTGTCATCGTCAGTGCCTTCACTACTCTCAGCAGCACAAATATCACCATTGGAAGTGCGTTTTTCATCACTGTCGTCAGTAAATTTGTTTTCGGTTTCATAATGGTAATGATTCACGATTGATGTAATTATCATTACCGAGATTGCTATCAATAGTTGCAGAGTAGTATATACTCGTGAAAAACTCATGGAAAATCAGGGAATATGTGTTTTGCCCAATGTCACCATCACAGTCATAATCATGTGTTGTCTCTTCTCCACCATGGCCCTCACCATTGTCATCCGACCATCATGACCATTGCTATTTTTCAATGCATGGTTGTGGTTTCAGCATCAATATCGTTGACATTATCATTGTCATTTTCTGCCAGTATGTACAGTAACAGTTCTTCAGTCTTCATACAAACATTGTCATGATCATTGTCATCATGTCATCAATGTGTTTATAATTTTCATGGCCATTATCATGATCGTCTTTAGCGGCAGCGGCACTACATCACGGTTGTCATGCGTTTTCTTACCAAACAAATCCATATTAATTGTGTAGCTGTTTTTTTGCTGGTTGACCATGCTTTGCCAGGTCAATGTACCATCACGGTTTCATCTTATATATTGCTTCTTAACCATAGCCAAAACAAATACTAAATTGTTTAACTTTTGTGCTACGTCCTCGTCATTTCATCGTCACTGTTGTCTCTGAATATTGCTTCCTGTTTCGTTGCGCACACACATACTTCCTGCCGTTCCTCAACGTTTGGCACCAACCCCTTTGCCTGCTATCAAAAGTACATACGACTGCCGTGCTGATTTTCCGTGCACATTCACTGACCCCCAGAATGCGCGCAATGATCTAGCTCAGGCATACAGTAGATTGATTAATTGAGGCAAGTCAATGATGACGTGGCATTCATATCGCGACTGATCTGTGATTACTTCAGGTACTTGGTATATTTATGATCTAAGGCTAAGGTTACTTGTTATGAATCAACTGCTGGTGTTGGAAACTGCTCCCCTGCGCAGGAGTTGAGGAGCGACCTGTTGGCTCGTTGCGGTCGCAGTCCCAGCGCTGTAATTCTGCGTGTGCACCGGCAGGGCATCGATGGCAACCGAGCCACGGGCAACGGAAGCCACACACGCGATGGGTCAGCCACCTGCAGCTCCCAAAGCAACGGTCAGTGTTGCTGTCACTTGGCTGGCGCCAACGACATGGAAGTGGCCATGGATCTCAATGACATCTACCATCACTTGCTTGAAGAACAAGTGTCTCAACAAAGCGGAGCTTTGTTGGTTGCAATCCATGCCACAGGCATGGTTTCTGAGATGCGCTTGATGATGTACTGGAATTGGGTCATTTTTTGGCATTTGTCACATCAGATTTTATCACATGTTTGGGTTGTGGACTTAGTTACTTAATGTAAGTGTAAGCAACCATTCTAATTGATATTGATTGATTATGATTTCAATGTTTGCAATTCTCTATTGTCTTTGTGTTTGTGTGTGTGCTCCAGGACGATTCAATAACAACTATATTGTGTCCGATGGAGTTTTCGCAGTGGATGTTGTGCTTGTTTTGTTCTGCCGGGTAATAATAAACACACGTTTTACCAAGACGCTGTGCCAAACCTCACACCATAGTACTTTCAAGTCAAAACACGCATGAAATGAATCGACATGAGGGATGCCAACTTTTACACCATGAACATCCACCGTGCTGCAGGCAGGCATCGAGTCGAGGTGGGACTTCGCTTGTCAGCTTCCGACCTCAATGAAGCAGCTCAGCTGGAGCCAGCGTCATTGGCAGAGCACGATGCGGACAGCTCCTTGAGGGCCTTGGGCAGTGCTACGGAACTGGTCTGGGGACCGAGCAGCCTGGGCGCCTTGATCAAGGCCAGGCGTCCTTCCATGGAGGTCATCCCTTCCCCAGACTTGAGATGTCCCGATGCCAACATTTGTCCGGCATCGTCCTATGGCAGTTATTTCATGGGTGGCCACAATCTCAAGATCCACGTGACGGAAAGCCAGCCAGGGGTTCAACTGGAATTGCCCCAGGTGATGAGAGGCTTTGGTTCTTCGCCTCCTATGGTGGAACCAGCTGCGGTGAGACAAGTTGGAGCTGCCTTAGCGGCGTTTCTCAACGCGCACTACTCTGAGACCTGTGAGGCGGATGTGAATTATGGACTGGCTTGTGTCCATGGGGATGCAGTTGATGGAACATGCGTGTGCCATGCAGGCTATGTGGGCGTGAGTTGCACGGACTGTGCAGAGGGATATTTGTTGGTTGATGGCCAATGCATGCGCCTCGTGGTTTTGAGTCCGCCAGAGAGCGTCACACAGAAGTACGGCTCTGCTTTTGCCACTACCAGCTCTGGAAAGAAGTATTTGTACACTCGCGGCTGGCACTGAACTAGTCGTTTCTTGCAGTTTTCCTTTCGGTTTACCCTGAAGGGGGGTCAAATGCTTGCTAATGATGGTTAATCATGGTTACTAAAGGTTCATAGTGTGCTTACTAGCGAAGGTATTGCTATACAATCACTATAAGCAGCTGTTGATTCCCACCCACCATGACTTCAGGTAGATTCCTTACCCAGCTGTTGGACTGTGGTGCTGGGTGCCGTCCCCTGAACATCAGCTTGCGACTTCGGTGCGACAGCGATCAGTGTCACAATGACCTGGACAGTCAGCCGTACACAGTTGGAGTGGCCCTCTACGATGCCATGGGTCAAAAGCTTTGCGATGGAATGGCAGCGAGGACTCCTCAAGCGTTGACTGATTGGTGGTTGCAGATTCCACTGCAGTCCTGCCCTTTGTTGCAACTTGGCTGAGTGAACCTCGTTTTGTTTGGAAACGAAAGTCATCCTTAGTCATTGTCCACTTGGATTTGTCGGCCTGTAGGTCCGTATTTCGGCTCTCAAATTGCGAGAATGTGTGCGAACAAAAGGATTGCTGGTTGTTTTTTCAGTCATGGCATATCAGTTCTGGTTTGATGCTGCAACACTGCATCGGATGGATCAAAAAACACACACACACGGAGATATGTATTTTGATATTCACTTCCACCCCGGGCGGACTTTGTCATCATCATATGCCACCGGTTAAGTTGCGTTCAGACTGGCTATTTGCTGATCATCAAATCATTGCTCAGATCTGATCAATTTAGCCATACAGAAGTTTTCCAATGCAGCCTTGTCAAATCCCACCCCATGTCACGACTGCTCCATGTGGGAGAGATGTTTATATAGGTGTCATTGCTTGTCATGTCTCAAAGTTTAGCCAAAAAAATGCCTGCAACCTTCAAGAAGAGGTGAGGAAAGATACCGATACCTGTTGTTGACGAGCCGGTGCAGATTTACCAAGGGTCATACTTTAAAGATCAATGGGGAACCTTGGGTCCACCGAAACCCCGAAACCACAGTACCGATAGCGATCCCCACCTCGTACCCCAATCCAGGAGCATCATAAACCTTTCTTACCACCCTGAAGCGTACCGATTGCCAGCACAATTTCTGGAGGTTCAGTGGGATGCTTCTTGCAAGCATTGACAGGAATGATATTAAGGAATACATGCAATCGTATATGATTCATATTAATGAGTTATAATAACTAGTTAATTCATTACCATGCATATAATTCATAGTAATTAGTTAACCACTTAGCTTTCAGGTTTGCAAACGCTTTGGGCAATGGAACACCTTTTTCCACATTTTTCCCTAGACTGGCTGTTGGGAGGGAGCGAGGCTAGGAGCCAGGGGTACTGTACCCAGCTCTAGCCTTTCAAAGGGCCTTCAAAGGGGGAGCGGTTTGGAGCTACCAGGATTCAGTTGGTTTCATACCGGACTCCGTCTCGTGCAGGAGCTACCAGGCTCGGGTCGTAACTCCAAATGCTAGTATAACTTCCTCCTGTGGGATTCAATTTTGGGTGTTTCTCAAAATGAACCCTAAAAAAACGCTTAGCTTATTACTCCAAATTTAGGGGTGCCCCTATTTTCAGGGTTCATTCTTAAGTAATAAGCCAATGGATGATTTATCATCCATTACTATTAATGAAAATGGAGGTACCCCTATATTAATGGATGATTTAGGGCTACCCCTATGACTTGAGAAACCACCCACTGGATCCCAGGCAGGGAAGCCACGCCGCTCACGACGCGGTGTACCTCACGATGTGGACCTCGAAGCGGCTGAAGCTGCGCTGGGAGCTTGAACCACAAGCTGCTGCGATAACCAGGGGCCTGCAGTACCGGAGTGATCAGTCCCTGGGTGTGGACAATCCATGGGATTTTCCAGGGAAACCATGGGGAAACCATGGGATTTTCTGGGGAAACCACTGGGAAATCATGGGATTTTTCGAGGGAAACCAGTGGCAAATCATGGGATTTTCGAGGGAAACCAGTGGGAAATCATGGAATCCTCCAGGGAATTATGTGTCCAAGCTGCTAGTGTGATTGGTTGTTTTATTGCTATGTGTTGTTAGTTGTTGTCAACGATTTGTTTCTGGGTATCCATTATTTTGCCTTTGTGTTGGTTGTTCTCCATTCTTGATTGTTTGCTGCTGATTCTCGGTTGCTGTTTGGTGATGAAGGTTGTTAGTTGCTGTTTGTTGTTTCTCCTTTTTGGTCGTTGTTGCTGTTGGTGTAGTGATGGTTTCCTTATGTACGTTTTGTTTGTTGTTGTTGTTGTTGTTGTTGTTGTTGTTGTTGTTGTTGTTGTTGTTGTTGTTGTTGTTGTTGTTGTTGTTGTTGTTGTTGTTGTT
>VSDK01013795.1:78705-126717 GCA_009767595.1 Symbiodinium kawagutii
GTCGTCGTCGTCGTCGTCGTCGTTGTTGTTGTTGTTGTTGTTGTTGTTATTTGCTATTTGGTTTTTGTTGTTGTTATTATTATCGTTGTTGTAGGTTCTTGGATGATGATGGATTATGTTTGTTTGTGCTTGCTGGTTGTTGTTCTCATTGTTGCCCGGCGTATGTGCAGCATTCATGTGTCGCTGTTAGTTTTGGTTGGGCTATGGTAATGGCTACATGAAGCTACTGTGGGTGGTGGACCTTGGTGTATACCTCTGAAGGCTGAAGCTCTATGAAGCCCTGCGCTTCCCTCACACCTTGGTGCGAAATGCTCATATGATCATTTACTCGCTTCAGTTCGCATATATTTGCAATATCAGTATGTATTTCCAAATTTCCGTTTGCATATTTCAGCTTGCACATGTTTACATAATCCTTAGTTTGTATTTCCCGGCTTCAGCTTGCGATAGATCCAGGTACGAGCAAGATCCAGGCTCTCAATCTGCAGAGAATTTGGTGGATCAAGTGCCTCCTGTCGAGCTGCCCAGCTGGAGAGATGTCGCTTGTGCCAGCCCAAGCTGTTCCACGGATCCCGATTATTGCGATTGCATCAGCGGTTGCACCTGCCGAAGCTGGACCTCCAGTGGAATTCGGAACTTCTATGGGATGATGGCCACGCTAAGCATGCAGCCGAGCTAAGCTTGGTCCTTTCCGACTTTGTTTTGGACTGGTTGGGCGGGAAGCCTGGTGATATTCAAGCATGATTAGCTGACCAGGTTTGTTTTGCAGTTTTGCTTCAGTTTGGTTCCTGACACCCAGCCCTCAGAGTATCTCAGAGTGCTTGCAAGGTCTTCCCTGGTGTTAGGTACAAACTCTAACCCCAGGAAGGTTTGGCGGTTCTAAGCTTTGACCAGCACAACTCTCCCAAAGGGTTTGAGTTCAGCTGAGTCTTTTTTTTATAACGGGAAAATCGTGCAGAAGGCACATCCCGAACCTACAAGGGCATGCGCACGCCCACAACTAGCCCTTTCCTCCAACAGGAACAAGGCTTGGGCGTCAATTTTTGGTCCGCCCTACAATGCTCAGATTTTGTAAAGATTAGCATTGATTTGGTACATGCAGGTGTTTCCAGAGCATGTTGAGCCTGAAGATGCACCAGACTGCATTCATTTGCATTCTGTTCTCGGAGAAATCAGGGTCCCATATTTCAGGAAACGCCCACGCGAAGTCCAAGCTAGCAGGCCATTGAAGTTTTAAGTCAATGCCTTGCCGGGAGTGACTGTCCAGCGCGCCCTTTGCAGTTAAGAGACACGCTTGCTCGGATGAGACTTGTTTTTGGTAGGATGTGACAGGTGGTGATCATCAAAGGTGCTGTGGTGCAACTTGCCGTGGTGGCAAAGTTTAGAATAGTGAGCCTCGAATCCTTTGGGAAAGAAATTGAAAATCCACCATATCCACCCCAAAATGTTAAGCATATTAAGCCAAAAGAAGCTCCCAGCGTCTCCCAACAATTAAGCATAATTAGCTGGTCAATACGATTGATGATATGATCCTGTATGTTTTGACCGGGTCGTGGCACATGGAATCACACCATGATGAGCCATTGCACCACTCACTGCTACTGATCGGTGAAGGTAGTCTTCTCATAGGCACCCCGGCCAACGCTGCACTGGTGCCTCGGGGTCATGTGAATAGTTCCTGAGGGCAACCACAGGCAGCCTCTCATATCCCGACAGCATCCCTAAGGTGCTTGAATGTGCTCGATCATGCTCGATCTAATATGTGTTCATAATTTGTTTGGATCATTGGAATTATTTGTGTGTCTCAATGCTTTTGACCCCTCAATCTCTCTTGGAGTCCTTTGAGGATCACGAAAAACAAACTTTCCTATCTATCCTTCGGTGGCACATGGTTGAGCAATGAGTATCACCTTGGCTGCCCCAACCATGTGCCGAGGTTGGCTGAGGTTATAGTCATTGCTTTGCTGGGGTGCTGCCCATCACTTGGACAGCTGCCAAAAGCACATTCTGAGAGGATTGAGGTGTATGGTCTCGTGGGTTCATGCGGAGTAAACGGATGAAACCGGGTAGCCCTCCTGTGCAGTGGATATGGTGAGGCTTGTGCAATATAAGCCACCTTGGTACATGTTGGGATGTCAAGGAATGAGGGATGTGCCCTAGAGCGATTTGTCAAACAAAGCCTCGAATCATTGAGATAGCACAGCTGTTGCCCCCAGCTTCCGAACTTCTGTGCTTTTGGTGGTGCCTGGTGCGAGGTTCCAGGTGGCCCCATGTCCGACGCGGAAGTCGCTGCGCTGGTCATGTGGCTTGACTCACTTGGCTCTTGCGCTTGTTGGTGGTGGTTGCATCCCATTCTTTTGATGCTGGCCTCTTGTAGAAATAGCGCTGGAAAAACAACAGCCTATTTAGTCTTCGGCACTGGGTGACATGAACAAATGATTGTTGCAGAGACCTTGGGAATGAGACATTTGACTTTCATAACCTCCAAGTACCTCCCATGTGTTGGGAAACCCAATGGGATATCTATCACTTCCGGTGGCTTCAAGGCCTGGCAAGTCGAGCCATTGGATGATGAAAATCCACAGACCATGTCATGGCTCAGTCCCATGCTTGGAGTTTCTGGCGGTGCATCAAAATCGTTGTCCAAAGTGTGTTCATCCCGTTGTTGTTGTTGTTGTTGTTGTTGTTGTTGTTGTTGTTGTTGTTGTTGTTCTTCTTCTTCTTTTTCTTCTTCTTCTTGTCGTCGTTTTTGTCGTTATCACTATCCGCGTCGTTAGAGTCCCTTCCTGCGCAGCTTTCCAGATGATTGCATTCAATATGCATCGGAATTCTGCGATGCCCAAGGCCGAATGTCCAAGGTCCACTGATCTTGGAACCAGCTTGGTATTTTCAAAGCTCAGCAAAACATGCAAAACCAACGAACTTTGCTCTCCAATTCTGGGTAATTCCAACTATCTACAGTGCCTCCCTTGGTTTGGTTCTGCTACCCCCTCCTTCCACACCAGCTGCTATAGCAGGAGCCATCCACCCAGGCAACTGGATGAGTTGGAAGGGAACTACCCTGACCCCACACTCCTGGCTGCGTCGAGGGGCCCCAGGGGAAGAGGGGCTTTGGGTTTGCTGCTTCGCCGGAGTGATCGTAACATGGCCCAACATGGCCCATAGTTCATTGAAGCATTCACCACCAGCTGCATTATAATCATTATATGAGCAGGGTAAGTCATTGCGGAATCACCACCACCTGTATATATTTGGTAGGGTAATATATTGCGGAATTCGGCCGACATTTTCAAGTACTGATTCACCCGCCGTCTTCAGTTGGATCGTTTTTTTGAGTGAGCTGGGCTGTTCGAACCGAGTGTGTAGGGACCTCGTTTGAGAATATAGGTTTCTGAGATGGTATTTTCAAATGAGTTTCAAGAAATCATAGTTTCTTTTGGATTCTTTTGCTTTCTTGCAATACCATTTGCATGTTTGTTATTTTGCTGGTATTTGCCAGAACCCTCGCAGAGAACAACAGGGCTCGGCAGTTCAAAGGCTCGGCATGTTGCCAGCGATCCGCAACTACGATGAAACATTGCTAAGCCTAGAGTTCTTACATGCACCTCCTGCCAACCAGGAAGACAGGAAGACCTTTTTCGTTGCAAAAATCCCGTGCAATGCCAATGCCAAGTGATAGATGCCAAATGATCAGTCAATTACAGGACCTTTCTGTTCCTATGTGTTTCGTGATGATCCATGATGACTTGTAAATCTTTGATTAAGATGGGATCAAGTCCATTTTTTTGTGCATCGAAAGCCCTGGTCATTTGGGTCCAAATGGTGATAGCCCCACTTTCCACACTCTGAATTACAGCGGCTTCCGCCGAAGCTTCCACCTTTTTCAAGGCAGTTCCAGGAGTATGACGACAAGTGTCAGACTCGGCGACCCGGGGAGCCAGTAGCAGCCCACGCATCTGAGCATTTCTCAGCAATCTCTTGGAAGGGGTACCAAAAGGGATGGTAAGGCTACGCTGTTCTGAGATTTTGAGATCCTTCGGAACCAGATCCAGGCCGCCATCAGAGCATGTTTGGATGTCTATGTTGGCAATAGGGGTGGGCCACGCGCGGCAAGAGGAAGCCTTGAAGCTTCGTATTTTGGACTAGAGATATATACTAAGCGGAGTCCTTGGCAGAGCATCCCGGAATTTGAATGTTTTATATATTTCATTTTTTTCATGAAGCATCATTAGCCAGCCAAACCTTTACGGATGTTGGATTCCTTTGGGTTGATTGTTGGCTTTTTGGTTTCCGTTGTCGTTGCCATCAGATGGTACTCACTAGATCCTCCCAATCTGACATGGCTTTCCTCCTGGCAGGCTTTCAGCAGTAGACGTGAAGTTGTGTCAGCACCAATTTTGCCAAAGACATCCAAAGCTGCGCAGGGAAAGAAACAGACAAACAAACTAAAGAAGCCTCATTGCCACAGTCATCACTGGAAGCTAAAACATTTGATCATTGCAAGTCACTGCAATATGTACATGTTTTTGTTGCAGGTTTGCCCAGTCTTGGACACAGAAATATGGAGCATGCGTTGCCGCCATGGTCGCCCTTCCTAAAATATAAACATACCAGTTTCGTGGCCCCATGGCGCCATTGGCTGAAATGGATGCGGCTGCAGATGCTGAAGGCACTGGCTGACCCTTACCGGACCTTGAAACCTTGAGGGCCCATGGTCCGCCTCGGGTAGCTGAAATGGTTGTATGGCACAACCTCGCTGCCTTGAGACCTTGAAGCCTCAACCACAGCTTGTGTAGGCTGATATGGTCGATACTACCTTACTACATGACCTCGTTTCCAGCCAGATTTGACCACCAAGCTTCTCCCAAGTGAGCATGCTTGAGCATCAATTCCCTCTGGCAAACTAACCTGGAAGCTGAACATCACCATTTTTAGAGGTACAACCATTATAAATCGCAGTTTTTCGACACAACCAGATTAATTGACAAGAGTGAAACCATCAACCAACTGGTGGTTTCTCAAAACAGAGTTACCCCCAAATCATGCAATATTAACCATGGCCTATTCATAAACCCAGCATTTTTTGGGTTCTCCCAACTGGCTTAAGCAACCAACCAGCCAGCCCAAGCGAAAGCAGGGCCACGCCAGGTGAATACCAGGCCGCAGAGGCCTACGCGGAGCGTTGCCAGCGATTGGCCATGGCAGTGGAACCGTCCATCGCGGTGTGGTTGCGCCTTGGAGGCTCCAGCCTCCAGGCGTGGTCAGCGCTTGGGAAGGGTTTCACAATTGGAGGATTGGACCATGATCAATGTGTGGTCGATGTGGGCACCAGCTTTGGGTTCGACTCTTGATCTTGAACTTTTTCCTGGTGTTTTTCTGGAGATTTGGGTTTTTTTGGTGTTGTTTCTTTGTCAAGTCAAAAGAAATGTCGGTAATGATGCGGGACAATATGCCAGACAGAACGTCAGAGCACATGCCAAAAAGAAACTCAGAATACATGCCAGAAGAAAGATCAAATAAAATGCCAGACGATTTGTCAGGTGCTGGTAGAACTTCAGAAAATATGTCAGGTAGAGCGGTAGAAGATATGGCAGGTAGAATGCCCGAAGGAATGTCAGACAATATGTCAGATAGAATGCCGGAAGACATGCAGAATTTTGGATAGACCGTCACAGGCAGAATGCCAGAAAGAACGCCTGAAGATATGTCAGATAGAAAGTCAGATGGAATGGCAGACGATATGCCAGATAGAACGCCAGAAGATTTGCCAAAAAGAGTGCAAGAAACAATGCCAGAACTGGTCAGAACATTAGCCAGAAAATATGTTCGACTATCATGTGGTCGTGGGGATACTAGGAGTAATGTGAATCCAGGAATATAACCCCCTGGTTGATTGCTAGGGGGTACCCCTTAAAAGCCTTGGTTTCCCTGTAAAATGGTAACCCTCTCCAATTAATCAACCTGGGGTTGAGCTTCGTCCGGAGTCAAAATTAAGATAATTTGGCAGGGTCAAAACACTGTACCCCTAGTGCCCCTATCATTAACCACTGTTTGCCCTACTATTGTTGGTTACTATCCCCCATTATTGGTTGGTTAATATTGACTCACAACCATTTGGAAAAGGTAGATCCATTCGACCTGACCTTCCGCAGCAGATTCGCCCGACGTGCGCCAATCAGGTGCCGTTTCAGAGCTGCTTGCTTCCCGCCTGTGAGTTTCTGGCAAGGAGCCAAGGAGCGCCTGAACGGAAGAACTTTTTTGAGCGAAAGTGTCATGCAGGGATTGTTGTGCTACATTTTCTTGAGAGGGCCATGCATGACATGCATGATGTAAATGATTCTTGGTTCAAATGAGGCATTTTCATCATCCTTCAATGGCTGGCAGTTTCGCCAATACCCACCTTGAGCTTGCCAAATTCAACATGCTGTTTGCCTATTCCAAGTGCACATCAAAAGATTTGTTGTCATGATCGTGTTGCGAAGTGTTGATCCATGCGAACTGTGGCGTGGAGAATAGCAGGTCTAGGAATCCCGCCAAATTTACAATGATAGACTTGATAGATGATATAGATGGCCGATGATGACTTGGGTCATTTGGGTCGAAGACATCCACGAGATGGGAGACCCAATCATTGGATGTTGACACGTTTACCTCCAACGTTTCTCGGGCTTGTGGGAGCCATCGTGACTTTCATAATTGCCTCCTGGGTGAAAGTGGTTGATCATCGTTGCCAGTAGTCCCACCGGCCGACTTTAAGGGACTTTTAAGGGATTGTCACAGCCAACTCTGGAAATATCACGCCAATCAGAAGAATCAATCATCACTAGGCGGTTCGCCAGAGATTTCGAACCAGCACAGCCCCGCAGAACACCTGTTCACCATCCTTCATGGGAACATTACCAGGTAGAATGGACTTTATTGTACTGCTTGGGAACCTACCCAAGAAGCCAATCCACACCGCTGGGAACCTCTTCATGCCGGAATTTGTTTTGCTTCAGGCCTGAAGAAGTTGAGTTTTCGTTCAGCCTATGCTCAATGTGGCACAGGCAATGCCAATGCGTGCCTTGGACTTTACTTTCACTCAGGAAAGATCCTTGTTGCTTGGGGTAGCATGGGGTGTTGCACACACCTAGTAAGAATTTATATAGTACAAATTTTAATCAAAAAAGTTGTTGTATGTAGTGCTTGTAGAGTCCAGCAAGGTGAAGAGGATACTCTTTGAAGCCAAGCAGGCTGGATTGTATTTTTGATTGTTTGTCAGGACATGTGGCCGGCTTTGTGACACCATTGTGAAGCATCCACAAAAATGAACAGGCTACAGGGGTTTGCACGCATAAGCAGCTGGTAGCAACGCCGAAGAATTTCCAACGTAAGTCTTGGGCAGATTCATCACAAGGCCTCAAAACTCTCTCTATCCGCAACCCAGACAGTCGCATCTCTATACATGTATTAAGCGATGGATGACTGTGGGAGGTTTACCTGTGGTTCGCACGATTTAGCACGCCAGCAGACGCTTAGTGCCAGCACTAAGAAATGAAGAGCATGCAGCAAGCTGGGGGATGAAGCTAAAGCTCCCTACCCCATGCATGCAACTATGATGCACAACTGGGATTGGTTCAAGCTATGATCTCCCAAGTGGTTGCTTCAGGTTTCCCAATCAAATATCCTGATTTCTGTGGGACTCTGTGGCTCCAACTTAGCAACCACATTTATTGGATATGAACATATTGTAGATATTTTGCTATCGTTGCAGTTGTCACTTGAAAATGCGTCGTTTATCGTTCAGCCGCATTTGTGGGACGCCTTGGCAACTCCACCACTTTTGTTGCTAAGGCGGGTCTTGAGCCGCTTGGCATGATCGCCAACTTTGGGTTCCATTGCTGGAGTTCCGCAAAGTCGGTGGCTTCTCATGAAACAGAAACGATTTGTCCCCCAGCTGTTTGATGTCTGGCATCATAAATTTGACCCACAGCAACTAACAGTTGTGTCGCCAGATTCAATCATTACTATGCTGCAAGCAAATTTGATGAATGTGGTTGCCCGTTTGGTCCACGGTGCGTAACGTCATGAGAGACAATTTGTATGCGGGCCTGTTCAGTTTAAGAGCGATTGTCTAAAAGTAGCGTTGCAACAATTTCCCACGCGTTCTTATGAGTTGCCAGTAGCTACCAAGTGCTTCGATATCAATAGGCAGCAAGGCAGTTGCATCAGCGAAGTGAACCATCTCCAAGGAAGGCCCCGTAGCCTTTGTGTGTACCCATGGCCATCCATAGATTTACCCCATCGGGAAACGAAGTTACTACCGCCTGCTATGGTGGTACGTCATTTTCAAGGTGGGGCCCCCCATGGGCCCCCTAGTTGTAAGTTGGGTAACGAGCCATTGACCTGCATTTTGAATGTTGCAGAGGTAGATTGAATGATAGCGTTTTATTTGCCAGCACTTGTAGTTACCCTACGTATAACCTACCTGAGCTATCTTGGGAGTGTCACCATGTGTCAGACAATGCCAAGTGGTACAAGAGCTGATCAGCCGAGCAAGCGTCACGTTGCTGCTGCTGCGATGGGGTCGGCTCAATCCCTGAGAACAATTCTGTGCCGTGGGCATGAATTGCAGATGCCAATGGCCCAAGAGTAGGAGAGGCATTTTTTTCCGAAGGATGAAGATGGTAGGCGAGACTTGATAGTAAGGAACCAACATAAGTAGATCTCATTTCATAGTGATTCAAGCAGCGGAGAGCTACCCAGAAGCAAACGATTTGCATGCCTTTTTCAATGTTTGCCTTGTTTTTTGCCAGCGGCAAAATCACAGAAAATCAAAACATCAAACCACTAGTTTGCCACTAGTTCACCACTAGCTAACTACTAGTTAACTATTACTCAACTATGAGTTAACCCCAACATCCAAGTTGCCCGCACGCTTTCGATTCCACTGCTTTGGAGCACCGCTGGAGCCATGAGTTCGGGAAGCAGTCCATCAGTTGCGGAGGAAGGACCGATGTCCTCAATCTTGTCCTTGCCTGGAAATTCTTCATGCTGCTCGGTGATGCCACTAACCCGGAGCTAGACCCCTTTCAGGTTGGAGTGTAACATACACCATGGTTTCTGAATTATCTCCCCGGCTGAAGCAAAGTTGAAGCTTTTGGGAACCCACTTGGAGTCGAACCCACTGGTGATCCCTAGGTTTTGATTGCAATATGCCCTGTGCTGATGACCCTTGGGTCTCTCTCAGCCACGGCAACGTGCTTTGCATCAACTGCGCTGGGATCCACCGTTCTTTTGGCGTGGACGTGTTAGGAAGCTCAGCAAGGGACCGCGCCTGGCGGGTAGTTGAGCAAAGGAATGCTAAGGAGCCAGGGATATCCAAAAGCCCCTTTCAAGGGGAAGCAATGTAGAGCTACCAGGAGTGTCCTAAGAAAATGGTAGCCAAACAGCTATCCTTTGAAACACTCGCGGCGTTGAGTGATCCTATGCCTGTGTACAGAAATCAAGCTGTCCAAACGAATCACTGGCTGCTGGATGGTGGTTTCAAGCACTCGGCGAGGCTTTCATCTTCCCCGTTGTCGAACAATTTTGGGGTGGTGACAAGCTTGAATTGTGCCATCCTTCCCAAATCTATGTCCATATATACTTGACATTTTACATGTTTATCTACACTTCTTTTACTTATTTCAAAAATGTTTGACATATTTGCATTTGGGATGGATGGAAACATGAAAAGAAACATGCGGAAAATATGAATGAGCAAGAGATACACCATAAATTTTCCCCACAGACTACTACACCGGATCATGTTCGCATAGCAGAGCATCTCAACCCCAGGCTCTTTTACATGGAATCCCCTTACGCAGAATCCCTGAGGAACTGGTGAATTTTAACCTTCCTGGAGGCGAAAAATCAGGGAACAATGCGAATCGAACCCCGAATGGCTCCAACTGCTATCTGCTTGTCCCAAAGCTTTTTTTCCTCGTTTGTATTGCTGGCTGTGTCCGCTAAAGCCCAAGCACCTCACGTTGGAACTCCAAGCAATGATTCAACGTGGAAGTGAGCGAAAAGACCTTGACACACACATGGATTCATTGCCAGAAACATTTTCCTGAAAATTTGGAACTTAAACATGTAGAAAGCATCGCCTTGAAACACCTTGAAGCATTGCAACCTTAACAGGAAGAACCCCCGAAGGTCCCATCTGCTCGCTTCGATGCATGATCCACATTGGCGCTTGCCGAGGTCCTATGTGCGGTCCCTGAAACTGGACAATCTGAAGCTGAGCAGAGATGATTCGCTGGTTGAGCTTGTTGGATGGTCGGTCCTTTGGTTCGCTTCGGTTCTTTGCTTATTGCTGGTGTGATTGCAGTTTTTTGTTCAGGAACAGTTGCACAGGTGATTTATCTTGATGCTTTCAGCCGGTTGGGCCTACAGTTCGCTGCTTAATGCTTGGCTTTTGGCATAATAAAAAAATTGCAATTTACTTGGCTCTCTTAGCTTTGCTTATCGCTGGTTGTTGCTGAATGCTGACTGTGGAACAGCGCAACGTTGAGGAAGGATAGCGAGTGGCAGCTTCTCCTGGATGGCGGCAATGAGGCCTTTCAGGTGCTCCTGGGGGTGTCCACTGCAGCTTTCTTCTTGGCCTTTGGGCGTTGGTTGCTTTCAAGATGGGTGTGAAACCTGCAGGTTGAAAGATGGCCAACAGTTGTGCGAGTGGGTATGGTTAGTGATAGTTACTGATGGGTCCGTTGATGGGTGTGACTTCGCGTGATCATGGGGAATCACTGCGGTTTTTTTCGGGATAGCTGTGACTGTTCCGTGGCTCATCCAGGCGGCTTCCCACCTTGCACAATTGGGGGCTTGGTCTAGCTACCGTCAGATTGCCCGCAAATGCCTGGAAAGGAGAAGTTACCTGCTGTGTGTGAAATCGTTTTATATATTTGCTGGAAGTTCTATATATAGTTGATGGGAGTGCAAAGGAGCGTGTGCCTTTGCTTTTTGACCAGCACGCGTTTTGCCATGTATACTGACAAGGGCTGGCATACTGACATTGCTTTGGCATTAGCACATTTTATGTTGCACATCACCTGCTGCTGCTGACGTGCAACACTGCCCAGCTCTTGTTCGTAACTGTGATTTGGAAAATGCTGGGGAAATGAGGGGAGGTCGAGGTGTGCTTTGGGAGGACAAGGGGAGGAGACAGAGAAGGAGGAGAAGTACCTCGCGTATCCTTGCGTGAAATCTACAGACCTAATCTCACGTGAAAGATGTAGTTTTAAGTTTTAAGACTCAATATGATGACTATGATTTTTTTGATTGTCCACATTGGACATGTTCATTCATATGTTTCTTGGTTGGGGCAATTGCACTTTACGTTACGCTCAGCACCATGATGAATGAACATTGCTCCGAGATGATTAACCCGGACAATAAAACAGTGTGCGGTAGATAATGGCAAATGTAGTGAAAAAAATGCTGATCAGGTCAAATTGTTGCATGAGTAGCACTCATCCATGTTGATTCCTAGAACTTGAGTGATCGTGGAGGGAACCCAAATTTGAAGAATCACCGATTGACATGGTGCCACACTGATACTTACTTCTCAATCCTATATCATACCATACTTTAGCTTTTTTTTTTTGCCGAGTCCGACGGTATTTTTCGGCGTCAAGAAGCTTCCATTGCCGACCCGCTGCCGCAGGCTTTCCTTCGGGACTCGCAAAACGTGTCCAGAAACGTGTGGCTGGGGGCGGCCCTGGGTCTACAGGCGAAATGCGCAGCTGATGGATCGGTCGCATCAACATGCGGAGGTTGGTGCAAGGTGGGGCCCCCATGGGCCACCCTAGCTATAAGATGCTATAAGATCTATAGGATGCTTTTTACACTTACAAGCCATTTAACCATTTCTCTATCAAGGTAATTCCTACCATTGACTGGCTGTTACCCTAAACCACAACGGGTAGGAAGATTCACTGCCTCGAAGCTGCATGTCGGGGATGGTAATGAACAGCTAGATGGTGGCTGTACTTTCTGGCAATTTTTACGTGCTGTACTTTGATGGGTGGTCTCCAACATGGAGATTTCCCGCAAGGTTCTATATGGCTATGGGTCAATATTAACCCACCAATTTCATGGGGGATTTCCACCAACAATACAAGGGAAAACAATGGCTAATGGTGGGGAACCAGGGTCACGGGGTTTTGACCCACTGCCATATAGTTTCAGTCGCGCGAAAAACAAAACATTCGAAGTACCGGTTTCAGGAAACAGCCAAAATGCATACCTGGAAATGGTTTCCACACCTTGGAGTTGCAATCAGACAGGGGCCTGAACATGCAGTGCTGCGTGCATATGTGCCTTTTCTTGATGCTTCAAAGAGGGGTATCAACAAATTGCAGGATTTGCACACATGCACGTACGAAGGAAGATGCATGATTGATTGCCTGCCGCTTTTAGGTATATGTCACCCGTACCCCTACGAACATCTCATAAATGACCAGAATAGTCGTTGTTGGGATGTTCCTTTTTGTTGGTGAGTATTGATCCATATTGATCCATAGAATCTCGCCATCTCCTCCATTCAAGTGTCCTGTCTTGAGGCGCAGATTGGAGGCCATGTGTAAGAACGACGATTTGCCAGAAGAACTTCGAAAAATCCGACCGCCAGCGCCCAAGGTGGTGGTGGCCGTCAAGGACTCGTGGGGAGTCGGTGCATTGGATGAGGATTGGCCGAAGGTGATACTATGATAATGGCGGTGCTGCCAACTTGGATGGGGATCGTGGTGATGACTAGCCTCGTTGACATGAACATATATTGATGATCATGGTGATGACATAGTCATTGTGATGATGGCGATGATGAAGGCAGAAAAATATGATGCAACGCAAACAACAATATAGTCTTGGAAATTAAGACAGGAATGGCCATGATCATTACCATGCCACTTTGCTGAGATGACAGCAATCAATGATGGTGTTCCTGTTTATGCTTATGCTGTTGCTGCTGCTGCTGCTGCTGATGATGATGATGATGATGATGATGATGATGATGATGATGATGATGATGATGATGTGACCGATCATGGGCACCGTGAAACACAAACAGTTTTGATGCTGACAATGGTGGTGGTTGTGTTGGCGCTGATTGCGCTGTTGGTGGTGGCAGCCCGTGATTTTCAGTGCAGCAATCAAGGACCCAGTGTGGCAAGACGCTGACCGTTGCCAACTTTGCAAGGTATCGCTCCGGAGGGTTTGGATTTTTCTGTGCTCGCTGGTTTTTGAAATGATCGTGACCTTTCAGTAGATACACATTGAATATTTTGTAAAGTGTTTATTAGGGATATTCTGATATTCTTCCTTAGTTTGTGATTAGATACTGTAATCAGTATTTGGTCATTATACGTCATTATCAACCAGCAGCAACTAGGAACCGCATGTAACCTCTATTTAAGCCTCATGATGGTGATAAGCGAGACTCAAACAACCAGTGCTTCTCGATCCTGCTTACGCGTCCATCCTCAGGGTGGTTTCCAAAATTGGGGAAAAAAGACAGGTACTAAGGTTACTAAGGTTCACATTCGGAACTCTCTGCCAAGCTTTGTGTAAATCGGTCGTGACCAAGTGTTATTTTCCTTATCGGGCCCTTCTCAGGCAGACAAAATTTGTGATGACTAAGTTTTCTTTTGGTTTAAATGGCACCCTCATGCTCATCAACAACATGTTGATAGGCACAGGGCTTTGCTTACTTGGTTGTTTTCCCGCCTTCGGGCAATGCTACAAGGGGTATGATGTTGCTGAGTGTTCGCATGGCACCACCATGACACGGCCGGGATGTTTCAACGCCGAGTTCAAACAGCAAGGTGTAAAGGTGTAGTGTTTCGTGCTGTGTTGCGGCATCGCTCTTGCAGCATGCACATGGGAGGCGGAGTTTTGGCTGTGTCAGAGGACGGGAGGGCAGCACTGAGATCCTACTGCTGAGATGTTGCTATTTGTTGTATTGGAATTGCCATGGCATCCAGGCAGCGATACTGGGCAACAATCTTTCATGCGGGGCATGTCCATTTTTTTTCTCCAGAGGCATCTCCTAGATATTTGTTCACCGTGCGTAGGGACTTGAGGCACGATAGATGGGGCACCATGGGGCACCGCCATCCATGGAATCCGTTGGGCGGCAGGAAGCATCATTGCCGCAAGTGTGGCCGTTGCGTATGTCACTCCTGTTCGCCTCCCGAGTGCATGCGACCGCTTCCACCGCGCTTCAAAGAACCTGTCCGTCATTGCAAGGCTGTGCCGGCACGCTGGTGGAAACGGTTGAGTTTGATGCTAACACATCCAACACCTTTTGCTTTTTCCTTGTATAGGTGTGGATTTGGGGATTGAAGAAAGTTGGTGGTGACATGCTGCAACTATTTCATACCATGGGCATCCATGGGCAATGTTGGGCTAAGATTCCCCCAACTTTTCGGGCTTGGCTTTGCAAATGCGCCTGGGCACACAAAGTCACAAAAGCCTGCAACAGTGCCTGAGTGGTAATTTCCTTTGCCATGGCCAAAAGTGAGATTGTAAAAGTTGTTGAAGCAACAGCAATTTGATGATGGAAAGCATGTTTTACTATCCATTGTACTTATTGAGAAGAACAAGTACCTGGGCCGCGGAACTTTCCAAGAGGTGGTGACTTCCAGAACAGCAAGTGCCTTTGCATAGATTGTCCCCCCTCAAGTCGACCTTTTCAGTGTCATTGCTTATCCATTCTCTCCTTGTTTTTTTTTTTTCTCTCTCTCTCTCTCCCCCTGCATCTTTGCTCAGTGTTACTGTCTCATGGTTCATGCGTGTTCATGCCATTTCTTCTCAATGTTTGTTTCCTCACCTCTTCTTAGTGTAGCTCTCTTCTGACACCTCTTCTCAATGTGATTTTTCTGACATCTCGCAATACGGAAGTGTCTCCTTGGAAGTTTCATTGCCCAAACCCTGTTTAGAAATAATCATATGTATTCTTGAGAATGATGCGAAGCAACTGTGCAAATTCAGTCTCTGTGCTTCAAGCTTTTCCCTGCACCTCCAGCTGCTCTGACAGGTTTGTGTGCCTCCAGCGGCTCGAGTGATTCCGGGGCTGATCTGACAGGAATGAAGCACCAAATCCTCAGCACCGTAGGAGAGCAACGCAGAAAAGGGTCATCCGCCCCAGCCAACCATGATCATTTGGAATTAACCATTCAGAATGTGGTTAGCACTGGTTTATAGTTACATGATGGTCAGCAATGGTTACATCATTTCGAGGATTGACAGTTCTTCATGGATATGCAAAGGGTGCAATTCTTTTCCTGACCAGTATGATGGCCTTGCTGCTGCCCGTTGTGCGTCTTCGGGCTTGCTGGAATCGCGAAATACAATGCGGCAGCAAAATTCATTTGTTGGTCGAGTACCTTTGTGCGTTCTTGCATGGGCATTGATCAGAATCATGACCCATGGATACCCATGGACACCCTCGAGAGGAATAGCTATCATGTGTGACACCTATTTTGAGATCACCCAGCAATATGGCAATTACCAAGGTTTTTTCAGGGCTGCGCCTGCTATACAGACCAACTTTTTGGATAGCATTGCCGCCACGGTACTGACCACTGCTCCGCTGCAAGGTCCAAGCTTGTGCTTAAAGGTCTCCTTTTCGGGAAGCTCTAGAGAAGATTTTGGGCTTGCAGTGTAGTAACCCGAATCGAAACCATCAATTGGCTATGGGTCAATATTAACCGCCCAATACAGGGGGATATTGACCAACAATAATAGTGGGAAAACAAAAACAATTTTTAACGTTGGGGGAACCAGGGGTATGGGGTTGTGACCCACAGCCAATTGAATACAAAACTTTGCAGTACGAAGGTGCACAATACTTTGTTCAATAGCTTGTGTGTTTTGTGGCCTCTCGGACATGAACTGCATTCTCCAGGATGCCATTTGCCCCAAATGCTCAAGGGTACGTTACGATTAATTTAAACCCACCATTGCCTGGCTTCAAATCATTTCATTGACGATCAATGATGGTTTCATGGACAACAAACATGTAATTAATCATAAAATTGGTTGCTTCGTTCTTAATTATTTCAGCTGGACCGGCTTCCCGAAGCGGAACTACTATTCATTGTTCTAACTAACTATTGCTATTGCATTGCTAGTGTCATATCATGACAAAGTTTGTTTCAATGATGGTTGCAGTGCGCCCAGCATGTTGCAGTTGCAAACCATGGTGTTTCCGGGAAATGTGATCACAACCGCTGATTATTTGGGCACCTATCCATTTTCAGTAGCTCAAAGCTCGAGTTGGAGACTACGGCAGGGCCTGCAACAAGGCCTGCAGCCCCGCTGAGGGGGGTTTTCTCCCGGAATCTGCCTGCGGAACCACTGGCTGATGCAGCGTAGCATTGTAAGAAAACCATAATGCTGACGTAGCCGTACCAAGAAATGTTGGCACGTCTTGGCACTCACCCAAACAAACAACTATTGCTTTACAATGTTTTAAAGCTGCTACATATATTATATATATATATATATTATATATATAGTATGTCAAGAGTTTGCTAAACTCTAGTGATGCATGCATGTAGCACAGATGGATAGGTAATCTTCCAAACCAATTCATAGATGGAAAGCACCATCGCCCGACCGTAGTGGCGGGCTCGAGATCTTCGAAGCGCCAAAACTGTGCTGCGCCTACTTCGCCGCTTGGCTTGTTGATGGTTGGATTGCACTTCGGTGGCACTCCTATTTCCTGAAGTTGGTAGAGTCGGAGCTTTGGTTGCACTGGCTCGATCGGCGTCAATTCGTGGTGCGTTGGATCTGCTGTTCTCGCGATGGCAACTGGAGGACAAGGGTCGTCATACCAAGGAAAGGCTCATGAACAAATCCCTGAATTCAGTGGCAAATCTAGTGATTACCGGGAGTATAGAAAGAGGTTGCTACTGTATGAACGGAAGATGAAGTTAGCCAATAGAGGCGGAGAAACACCGTTCATCATTCTGGGATCTTTGAAGGGCCGTGCCTGGGACTCTTGTGAAGACCTCAGCATGTCAGACCTCGAGGGCACGGAGGGCATGAAGATGATCCTGGAACGCTTGGACCGAGTGTTCAAGTATGATGCGATCACGGAGCTTCCTGGAGACTTTGAGAGCTTCTTCGTCTCCCTGGCCAGGAAGAGATCGCAAAGCGTCCAGGAGTATGCCGCAGACTTCGAGAGGGCTCTTCGCAAGCTGGAATCGCACTCGGTGACCCTGCCGGAAAAGGTTGCTGGTTGGTGGTTTCTTCGCAGAGCTGGTTTGACAAAGGAACAACGTCAAATGGTTCTGACTTCGATCGGAACAGAGACGCTGTCCCTCAACACAGTTCGGAAGTCCATCAACTTCATCATTGGGCAGGACACGGTTCCCGATGGTACGCAGGCATCGTCAACGAGATGGACCCGTGCTACTGGCAAGGAATCTATCTACTATGGCGACGAAGCGTCCTGGGATACGTGGGGCGATGACGATGAAGACCCTGATGAGGATGACGAGGTCTACTGGTCCATTGCTGCAGATGATGGGGCTGCTTACTATGATGATTCGTCGATGCATGATGCTGAAGATGTGATGGCGGCTGTCGAGGACAACGTCGCTGAGTATGACGAAATCATGGCGAACTTTGTTGAAGCAAAGCAGAAGCTAGCCCAGCTGAAGGTGAGCCGTGGATACTTCCCTGTTGTTGCACTGGCTCCTGAAGGCCGTGGTGCGCCTACCTACAAGGGCAACAGCAACAAGGGTAAGTCCAAGGGCAAGTCCAAGTCGAAGTCACATGGAGGCAGATCTTCTACGTCTCCTGCACAGGCACCAAAGACACCACCCCGAGGAAAAGCGGTTGCTCGAGGACAAGCTGCTCTCGGTGCCAGCAAGTGCCTTCGATGTGGACAGAGCGGTCATTGGGCTCGTAACTGCCCAATCGCCGCAGGTGCAGGGAAACGCAAAGCCGAAGGAGAACCTGGTGACATCAACATGGTGGAGAACGTGGAGCAAGATGATGATGTGTTGGTGCAGTGGGATGATGCTGCATCAGACCTGGCCATGTTGGATTGCGGTGCTGCCTCGGTTCTTGCATCTCGCAAGCAGTTGAAGCGTTACCTGCAGTTCTTGGAGAATTCCGGCTACAAGATTGAGAACATTCCTGCATGGAAGTGTCAGAAAGGGTTCAGGTTTGGCAATGGCAACCTCAACACCACGTCCTGGTGTGTGCTGCTTCCGACGTTCTTCTCCGGAGCACGTAGTGATTTCCTGACCTATGTCATCGCGAAGGGGAGGCACCTTTGTTGTTGGGAAGGCCGATGATGGAAGCCTTGAAGATTGGAGTGGACTATGCCTCTTCGGCCATGCGTGTTGGTGATGGAGCATGGCTGCCGGCGAAGAAGGGCAAGAAGGGCGAGTATGAAGTTCACTTGGCATCCGAGATAGCGAAATGGATCTCCGATGAGCCAACACAGGTGTTCATTCCCGATGACTTTGACACCCATGTGCACCACTCGCAGCTCACGGTGAAGGAGTTGCTTTCGGAAGAGGTCGAGCCAATGTTTTCTGCGTTGGCGCATGAAGGGACTGGAGACAAGACAAGTCAGCCTCCAGAAGTTTCACAAAAGAATTCGTTTGGTGATCTGCAAAAGTCCAAGGTGGTGATCAACCCGGAGTCGGAGACAGAGACGTTTGAAGTTGAGGACTCGAAAGCCGACCGCCTTCCAAAAGGCAAGCTTCGCCGCCTGCAGAAGTTGACAGAGGGACATGTCAAGGAGGTTGACCGCATTCTTCACCTTGCCACAGAGGACAAGTTGCGAGATAAACCATGGCTGATCTGGGAAGTTTTTGCTGGTGCTGGACGTGTGACTCAGACAGCCAATCGTCGCAGAGGATGCACAGCTGAGCGATTTTCTCTTGAAGATGGATGGGACTTCACCCTGGCAGAGCACAGAAAGGCTTTCTTTCACCGTCTTCGAGTTGAACAGCCGGACTGCTGCTTGGTGATGCCTCCATGCAAACTGTGGTCGCCACTTCAAGAGTTGAACATTGCTCAGCATGAAGACTATGGGGCTAAGCTTACTCAGAGGAGGCAGGAGAACCATGACACCCTCCTCACGTTTGCTGCCCTTGTCTATGAGCATCAGCGTCGTCAAGGTAAACTTGGCATTGTCGAGCATCCATGGCCCTCACGAGCTTGGGAGACCAAAGCCTTCAAGAAGATGCAGGGATTTGACACTCGAGTGGATCAATGTGGTTATGGTTTGGCACTTCCCGATGACAATGGTGTCACACAGCCAGTCATGAAGCCAACCTGCTTCAAGACCACCGGTGAAGTGTTCAAGGAGATGATGGAACACCGATGTAAGGGTGATCACAAGCACACTCGACTTGAAGGTTCAATCCCTGGAGTTGGACTTCGATCTTCGTTGGCTGAGAACTTTCCCCAGCCTTTGGCCACTGCGATTGTCAATGCCATCCTTGCCCAGTTGACCTACGACTATGATGGCATGTATGCAGTTGATGAAGACGATGATGCCTTGATGAGGGAATTCGCAAGTGATGATTTGGTTGCTGCGCCTGCTGTGGAAGGAGAAGCGGTCCCTGTGCCAGACATTGAAGATGATCCAGGGGACCCTATCAGCCGTAACCGTGCACTGCGTCGGGCTGTTGGAGGACGTGCTGTGGACTATGTTCAGAGATTGCACAAGAATCTTGGGCATCCTTCCAATGATGTTCTGCACCGGATGCTGACCGAGGTTCAGGCAACAGACAATGTGTTGCAAGCTGCCAAGGAGTATCTTTGTCCAACATGCTATGCCCGGAAGCCACCGTTCCAGACGCCCCCGGCATCTGCTTTGAAGAGCACTTCATTCAATGAACGGGTGCTGGTTGATTCACACTGGATTTCAAACGAGGAGACGATCGTCAATGTTCGTCAGCCTGCACCTGGCACTCCAGCTTTTAGGAAGAAGGAGAAGGATGCAGCTGAGAAGGTTCCTCGTGGAAGGCAGTGTGTGCTGACTATCATTGACCATGCAACTCGTTACTGCAGTGTGAGGATTCTTCGATCGGAGAGTGCCGAGGAGTTCACCAAGGGGCTGGAACGTGCCTGGATCAAACATCATTTTGGCCTACCAGGTATCCTTCGCATTGATGAGGCGAAGGGCTGGGCATCGAAGCATGTGCGTGAGTGGGCTTCATCACGGGGGATTGCGTTGGAGGTTCAACCGGCTGAGAATCATTCCTGGCAGTGGTAGAGCGAAAGCATCAGGTGGTTCGACGAGCTCTTGAACTGTATCAAGACGAAGTGGGACAGCATGACCTCAAGACTTTGAAGGAGGCATGTCTCTATGTTCCGCATGCTATCAACCAGCTGAGCTTTCACAAGGGCTTCTCACCACAGCAATGGGTTCTGGGCAAATCCATGACCTATGTCCAGGGTCTCAGCGGTGAAGTGTTCAATCCAGGGCAAGATGCACTTGATGATCAGGGTGCCTTTGCTTTGGTTCAACAACGACGTGTTGCTGCAGCAAAGGCCTTCATCCATGCAGATTCGGATGCGAAGCTGCGGCGTGCCTTCACCCAAAAGTTCATGGAGTCCAAGGATGAAGTTGTTCCAGGGCAGCAATGTTGGTACTGGCGTGATGCTGGAGCTGGTATCTTGCGAAAAGCACGTTGGCGTGGACCCGCCAGAGTTGTCGCTGTGGAACCAGTGGGCGACACAAAGGTGATCTGGTTATGCCATGGAACTTCGCTGATCAGGTGTGGACCTCGACAAGTTCGGCCGTTGGTGGAATAGACTGGTGCTAGCGTACCTGTTGACCGTGCCGCAGCCCTGAAGGACTTGGAGGAGCTCAAGGCAAGGTCCACCACCCAATTCAAGGATGCGATGAAACGATCAGGAGCCAGCGAAGAGATGGGCGATCTCATGGGTGATGACTTCGAGATCGAGGCTGAGTACTCAGAGTACGAACCTTCCCTGGCAAACACAGAGGACCTTCGTCAGCGACATGACAGTGATGCTGACATTGAAGTTGAAGCAGATGCTTTGCCTGTACCTGGAGTCGTGCAGATGATGTTGCCACACCTTCGAGAAGAGGAATGTGAACGGACCCCACGCCGCAGAAGAGGATCAGATGCATCAACTGTTCTGCCCCCAGTCATCGAAGATGAGCCAACCCGTGAAGAAGATGTTCTTTCACCGAAGCGAAAGCATGGAGAAAGGGAGCTTGACCAACCAGATGCCAAGAAGACTCGTGCTGAGGCCTCGAGTTCGGAACCAGCTGCAGTTGCAGCGCCAGAAACAGTTCCGATTCCAGATGAAGTTGATGATGATCTGATGATTGAGGTGGACGTCTTCGAGGTGAGTCATGCCTTTCCAGATGGTTGGAAGCTGGTCGATGGCGGCGTGGAAATGGATGATGTGTATCTGGCCAATGTGCGAAAAGGGGAAGTCCAGCAGAAACTGTTGCAGCCAGATGAACGTGCTGAGTTCGTTGAAGGCAAGAGGAAGGAGCTGGACAACTACTTCGCCAACTCGGTTTGGGAGTTCTCGTCCTCGAAGGAAGTGACAGCTGCAACCCGGGATCAACGTGTGATCACGGCACGATGGGTTCTTACTTGGAAGAAGGTTGATGAAGAAGCTGATGTTCCCAAGTATCGAGCAAAAGCCAGGCTTGTACTGCGTGGCTATGAGGACCCAGATGTGCTGTCACTGGCCAAGGCTGCACCCACAGCGAGCAGAAGTTCGAGGACATGGTTGTTGACGGTTGCAGCATGGATGTCGTGGGCCGTGCTTTGTGGTGATGTCAAGGCTGCATTTTTGTCTGGTGGTGAGTTTGACCGACTCATTGTAGTTCGACTTCCTTTGGACTGCATTCCACTCCTTGGGCCGCCTCTACCTGGACACAAGCATGTCTTCATGACTCTGAAGAAGAGTGCATATGGCTTGTCAGATGCACCACTGCTGTGGTACAAGGAGGCGACCCGAAGGCTGCATTCTTTGAAATGGAAGAAGCATCCACTGGACCAATGCTGCTTCATGTTGGTTGATGAGAATGGTGTTTTGTGTGGCCTTCTCATTTTGCACGTTGATGACGTGTTGATTGCAGGCAACATGGAATCCACCTACGTCGCAAAGAATATCAAGATGCTGAAGCAGACCTTTGGCTTTGGCAAATGGGACGTGCTCTCGAAGGAACAGTCCTTGAAGTACTGTGGTGGAACCATTTCTCTTCATGACCACGGCATCGAG
The DNA here is from genome assembly GCA_009767595.1 of Symbiodinium kawagutii. Classification (NCBI taxonomy): domain Eukaryota; class Dinophyceae; order Suessiales; family Symbiodiniaceae; genus Symbiodinium; species Symbiodinium kawagutii. The sequence continues at coordinate 100,972 of VSDK01013795.1, forward strand.
ATGTCCTATGCCGAGTACATGAAGAAGATCTGCCCTATGAACATCGCAAAGGGCAGGAAAGACAGTGATGAAATCACCTCCTTTGAACGCAGCAAAGCAAGAGGCCTGATTGGAGCTTTGCAGTGGCCGGCAACACAAGGCCTTCCGATGCTGTCTGCATCGATGTCGTTGCAAGCTGGTGAACTTGCCAGTGGAACAGTTCATGAACTCAAGGAGCTCAACAAGACCTTGAGATTTGGCAAGCAGAATGCCGATGTCACTGTCAAGTTCATGGCAAAGCAGAAGGATTCCAAAGAGACGACGTTGGATGACCTGACCTTGATTTGCTATGCAGATGCTGCCTTTGGTGTGAGAAAGGACATGTCCTCACAAGGAGGTTTCATTGTGGTTGCATGCGATTCGAGTGTCTTGAAAGGGCAGAAGCGTCCAGGATCTGTGATCAGTTGGAGATCATTCAAGCTGCCACGTGTCTGTCGGTCTTCGTTGGCAGCAGAATGTCAAGCATGTTCGACGTCACTTGAGGAGCTGATGATGGCGAAACTCTATCTGATCTTCCTGCAGAATCCGAATGTTGGACTTCAAGATGGTCAGAAGCTGCTGAGTGGCAAGGAGTGCGCCCTTGTCACAGACTGCAAAGCGCTCTACGATGCGGTTCAGCGTGAGACGATTCAGCAGGCAACAGACAAACGTGTCGCCGTCGAGGGCCTGGTGATCAAGGGCCTACTACAAGATCTTCGTTGCCAGTGGCGTTGGGTGTCGTCCGAGCGGCAGCTGGCGGACGGTCTCACGAAGGTCGGAGCAAGACAGCCCTTCGTGGAGCGGTTTCGAGGCGGTTTCGCTCAACTGGTGGCAGATGAATCATACCAGGCATCCAAGAAGAAATCCAAGGAAGACAGAGAGAGAACCATACAGGAGACTCGTGGTTCATCCTCTCAGGTTGCGCAATCGTTGATTGCCTTGGTGATGGCTGAGTGCGTGACCAAGTCCGAGGCCTTCGTGAATGTGGAGAACGTTGCAATGTGCCCAGCTGACATGGAGTATGTCAACGTGACTGAGTACATGGACACAATCGGGCTCTGGCATTTGGTTGCGCTTGGCATGATGATTGCACTGTGCTTGGTGATCTTTGTCTTCAAGTTCAAACGCAGTGCTGCCAGTGAGTGCCAGGCTCTTCGCATTGAGCTTGGTGAAGTGTCTATCAAGCTCGTTCGTTCACAAGATGCGAACCGACGGTTGCGTGAGGAACTTGCAAGCCTGAAAGGCATGCAAGGTAGGCTTGAACGTCAGGTTGAAGATTTGCAAGAACGACTTGTCCAGACTCAGAATGATCCCCAGGGCCGGTTGCATCACCGCCCTCGCATCTGGACCACCTTGAATGGTGAATGTTGGCATTTGGAGGAAGATTGTCGTACTGTTTTGAGATCAAACACTTTGTTGTGTCGACGGCCATGCGGATGTTGTGTTCCTTGATTTGTTTGTTTCCCTTTCTTTCTCCAATGTCAAGAGTTTGCTAAACTCTAGTGATGCATGCATGTAGCACAGATGGATAGGTAATCTTCCAAACCAATTCATAGATGGAAAGCACCATCGCCCGACCGTAGTGGCGGGCTCGAGATCTTCGAAGCGCCAAAACTGTGCTGCGCCTACTTCGCCGCTTGGCTTGTTGATGGTTGGATTGCACTTCGGTGGCACTCCTATTTCCTGAAGTAGTACATTGAAACTTTTGTTTTTAAACAGTGACATTTGTATTTATGGACGCGTTTTCTTTTGCAAAGCCTGTTGCCGTACGGCTGCAGCTACTGATTTACCTAGTTTCAGTGGCTGACGACAGCCCCCCCGGTACCCATCCGGGAGCCAATTCTAGTCGGTGGTTGATTGTGCTTGGTGCGTAAGCTAAAAGAATAATTCTCCAACCTGCATGTTCTGTGTGATTTGTGGGCTTGGATGCCTTTCATATGTTTGAGAAGCGTGTTCTGTATGATTTGCAATTATGCTTACCTCGTGGCATTTCCTAAAACAGTGGGGCCACAGGCCAGAAAGGCCCCAACCAGGGTCTGCAAAGCAGGACAGACAGGATGCAGGTTTTGCGGCCAAACAGCGTTTGGGTGTGTTTGAGCAAAACATGGGTTGGCCATCGTTTTGGCAATGGGAATATCTACCTGTATCAATAGACAGGGTCTCAACATGCTGTAGCTTCATGTAGCTTCTCCATTACAAGATGGGTGTTTCTCAAAATAGGGTACCCCCAGTTGTCATCCCATATGAATCATTGTTTAGTAATCAGCCAACCATTGTTGGAGACCCCCGGGTAAATCTACCACAAGCGTTTTCGTCCGAGGCAGGTTGCACATAGATGATGGAAGGAGACGCGGTTGGATAGAGAAAGGGAGAAAGTTCATGTATGTATGTATTTTCTTCGCTTATATAATTTATATATTTATATATGTATATATTTTCAGGTTCATATATTTAATTATTGCTGTCATATGTTTATATATAAACATTTATTTATATCTTTATGTTTACATATGTAAAAAATTGTATCTATTCATTCATTTGAATGTATTTGAAAATGCGCATGTTGCGTAACTGCATTAAGTGGCTCTTGCACTTGCTTCATTGAAGTTCATGGATGAAAAACAACCAAGGCGATTGTTTATTCTTTAAATGTTTCCAGAGCCCAGCAGCAGCTGAACAACAGTGGGAAGGTTGGCATCATGTGATGCCCTTCAAGCTGCGCGGAGAAGCCTGAACCGCGCCCATCAGATTTATTGGCTTCCAGGCACTCTTGACACTGGTCAGTTTTTTGCAACCACGCGTTGTGTAGCGCACATTCTTCGCGGCAACAGTTGCTGCTTGGGACATTCTGTGGATCACATCGTTTGGGCACTGACTCATTGACTGGGAGCCAATTCTTGCCTTTTGGCAGTCCGGAAGTGACCTACCCCAAGCTGCAGCTGCTCTCCAAGCAAACTCAGGATCGCAACTTTCGTTGGTGGGCGGTGCCATGCATGAAAATTCGAGTCGATTATATAGTGGATATAGTGGTTATTACCGGTTACTAGCGATCATGATGGATCAATACACATTTTGGTATATCAACATATTTTTGAACCATCTCAAACCGAGGATTGCCAAACATAGATTCATAATAATCAATTTCATGAAACCAACCATGAACTGGCCAATAAATAGCAACCGTTAGCAATCACGATTCCCTTGGAAGTGGAACATCCACCATTTATTGCTGGATTAGTTCTTCAAACTGGCCAGTTTTGCCAATTTGCACTCTTAAACCGGTTATTTTAGCCAATTTTTCCCCCAAGCATTCAACTGCTGATTTTGGCTGATGTTCAGCCCAACAGCCCATCAAAGCCTATGATTTTAGCAGATTTGAACCCAACCAACATCAACCAAGCCCAGCTGCATAGAAATCTGTTCCAAGCAGCTGTTGCAGCACAGCTGATCTTAACGAGGTCACGTGCTGGCCCACAACAGCTCCTTGGAGACCTTGGACTTGGCATACTCAGGAGCGGTCACGGGTGCCGGAACTGTCTAAGGTGAGGATCGCCTAGGATCATCAATTTTCATAGTCATAATTTCAAGATACATACATGCATATACATACATACATACATACATACATACATACATACATACATACATACATACATACATACATACATACATATATATATTCGTATATATATATATATATTCACATATATTTATATATATATATTTATTTATTTATTTATGTATCTAGATTTTTACATGTATGTATAATCTATACTTGTTTGTATTTTTACATTTTCATTGGTGATGGTTTTAACATGTTTTTTTCTTTTCACTAGTAAGCACTCACAAATTATTGGTTGACAAATACTTTTCATAGGGGTTGAAACTTGAAACCACCAACCAGTATGCATATTTTGCCCCTTGGATCCCGCTATCATTGGTATAGTCAACCGCTCCAAGTATCTTGTGAATGGTCTTTGCCTTGGACATAAGACCCACCATCTCTGGATATATACATACATATACACATGTAATATATAGATAGATAGATAGACAGATAGATAGATAGATAGATAGACTAGCATTTCTATCCATGAATGATGTTTGGAATCGTTGAAATAGTCAAATCGTGTTATGTTACTTGTATGTTCATTACTTATAATCAGAATTGTTGGACAATTTCGTCTTGCTTTCAGAATATACTGTAGCCTAAGCCTAGCATCAATGATGATTACAGTTGGTAAACACTTTTATTGTTTGTTAACAAATGATATTCATAATTGTCAAATATTTTGACATTACATATTTCTTGAAAATGTTTTTTTAGAAATATTATTGTACTGATAATGATTCCATGCCTAACATTCATAAGGTTTGGTATATATTGATGGTTTTACAATTTATACATATTGATGCGATTATAACGGGTAGCGGCTAAAGTAATAAACAAATAACTATACTAATCATTATGAACGGCTCCTGACTAGATGGCATCACCACGATGGATAAGGCTTTTGGTTCAGTCCGTGGCCAGGTTGCTGGCTGTCCAACTGCGGTGGGTAGCCAGCAACGATCGGCTGGTTATAGCCACCCACTCACTGACATCCATTGCTGTGGCATGCCACTTATTCCACGTCATTCCAGTTCACTGCCTTTGCCTTTGGGGCGGCAATGGGTTACTGTACATGTGCGGAACTGCAAAGAGGGACATGGACGGACCAAATGCTTGCGCAAGACCCAAACAAGTGCAGTGTCTATCAGAGCATGGTGAACGATTTTGAGATTGCAACATTTGCAACGTTCAGGCATCGACAGCGATGGTGTTGCCGACCTTTGTGATGGCCTTCGTCGCAACAAGACCCTGAAATGTTTGAGTTTGAGGCCCGGTAGTTTCAGTTGGTGCAGGGTGGTGCCCGCAAAAAAGCTAAGTTATGTTGTACGATGTTGTACGTAGGGTAACTACCAGTTATGGTATTCATGAGTGTGAATTGTTCACTGGCCTATGAACCAGCTTGTGCTCACAGTACCCCACGTTGTACTGAGAGGTTTTCCTTGGGTGTACTGGCGTGGTGCGACCAAGCAGGGATATGGAGCCATGGGTACCCGTCCCTTTAAAGGGCGAGCTAAAGAGCTACCAGCAGTGGCGACCAAATGCCAGCAGTAGCTGCTCTATACTTTTTGAAAGGGATCGGATCATGTTGTTGGGGATGCTTGAACTGGGAGATTCAGGCTACCCAAACATGAGCACTGTGTAAACTGCTGATGGAAGTCATGTAGGGTGATTAACCATGCAACATTGACTTTGAAATAAATGTGAAGCAACAAATGGCTCGCAACATTGCCAAGTAACATTGACTTTGAGGAGTGTTTTCTGGGTGGATTGCAGCTACCTTAGCTTTTTTAGGCTTTTTGGGATATGATTGATTTACACCTGATTTACCATATAAGGACTTTTTGCAAGGTATCTAGACGCCACCAAGTCTTGTGGGGAAGTGATAACTTGGATGTGGGAATCTGTGCTCTTTGTTGCAGGGGCAACTACCTGGGTCCCAAAGCCGCTTGGCCAAGCAGGTTGGCCCGGTGCTGGACATGGCAAACGGGCACCCTGTTGGGGATCACGCTAGGGCGAAGGGTGGATCATCAAATGGGATCAGCAACTATGGTGTTAGCACCCCGGGTTTTACCGCAGCCTGTGATGTTCCAGCAAGTATAGGGAGGTTTTCATGCGGATTGTCGATCAATAGGGATTCAATAGGAGTAATGCTGGTGCACTCTGAATAGATGGACTTGCTGGGACAGAACCTGGGAGCTGTTCAGTGATGATGCATTACCATGTGAGGTTCGATGTATTTCAAAGCAGAATTCTGATGTTTTTGGAAGTTGCCAAATTCCTTTGGGACTTAGTGATAAGCTGCTTACCAAAAACGATAATGTTTGGCTTGGTCCTGAACTCGGCAGCAAGGGATCCATGGTTTCAAAGTAGTAGCGCTAGGGCAAAAAACATTGGTCAGGGACAGGAATCCCTTGCAAAAGCTTTCCTTTACAAAAGCAACATTGGTTCGCCTCAGGTCAACTTCTTCTCAGGTTATGTCTAAAGATATGTAATGATTGCCCTGTCTAATCTGTCTAAGGTAAACAAATCAAGTCAGGCAATCATGTTGTTTACGTTCTTCAGGATTTGTGGGACGCCCCCACTGAAAAATCTTGAATTCATTACCTGAAGGAATTCATCAAGGGTTTGGATCCCTTTGGAGAAATTGCATGTTCTAAGCTAAGAGCAGTGCTGAGCCAAAGTCAAAAGTCTTGGAAATCATCAAAAAATAAGTATGAATTGATCACTTAATCAATCTTTTGCCCAGCTGTAAATGTATTTGGTTGACCAATTGAAGATTGAACATGATCAACCCTATTTTTCTTAAAAAAACATTGCTCCTGTTCAGGAGCGGGCCAGAAACAACCGGTACGTCCTGACTATTTTGAACATTTTGTGGAGGGGATGAAACTCATCAAGAGGCAACAGTAATGGCTTGGAGTCCTATACATGCTATCCAGCTTCGGCATTTGGATTTGCGAACTGAACACGGCCGAGGTAAGCAGTGAATAAGAATAGCAGAATAGCAGTTTGCGTGCCGGCATGATTGTTACCAGCTTTGTTTTTTGACTTGCAGCTGTCTATATATATATATGTATATATATTGATATGTTACACTTTTGGTTTGTAAGTTGTCATGTTTGCGCAATTTACTATATGCATTGATATTGAAAGGGTATTGTATGTGTTCATTACATTTCATTACTCATTTACTTATGTGGTTGACAGCCTGAAGAGCTGTGGCGACGTCCATGGTCGCATCCAGCTGATGAGTTGACGACCCCGTGGTCGCGACCCAGGGCGGGGAGCTGATCTCCAAGCTGTTGGAGCAACTGATCAGCGAAGCTGGGCCGGGAGGAGAGCCGTGGTCCAGGAACGTCGTTGCGGGGGTCAGTTGTTACAACGTGGGTTGCGGTCCTCTTGTTGAGGACCGTTGCTGTTGAAAAGTTGCTTGGCTTGTTTTTTTTTGCTGTTGTTGCTGTTGCTGTTGTTGTTGTTGTTGTTGTTGTTGTTGGTGGTGGTGGTGGTGGTGGTGGTGGTCGTGGTGTTTTTGGTGTGTTGTAGGGGACGGTATTGTTGCTGTTGTTGTTTCCTATTTGGTTTCCATTTGTTGCTATTTGTAGTTGTGTCATGTTGTGTTGGTAAAGATGTTTGTTTGGCATTTGTGTTTGGGACCAGTTTGGGAGTTGCTCTTGTTTGCACCCGTGCGGCTGCATTTGTTGGAACCAGGTTGATCAACAATGGCAGTTGGAAAATTAAAAGGTATCCCCCATGAACAAACCCAAGCATGTCATGAAAAAACACCAAAATTCTGCTGGTTCTGCTGCATTGATTGCACATCCTTGTGGGGGAGGGGGGCTCGGGTTCTGGGAGTGTTCTCTGATCAGCTCGCCCCAGGAGCAACGAGCCTCCGAGAGCTGGATATTTCTGCATGCCACCCGCCACCGAAGACGAGAAGGATCCAACATGTCACCTTGCCTGGGCCTTCAAACCATACCCAACCATTGGAGTAATCAGGGGTATATCCTTGATGTACATTGGGGTTGGAAACGTTTTTTTGTTTTTTGTTTGAGGGTGCTTTTCTCTTTTCCGAAATGAGCTAAGGGTCGGCAGGAAAAAGCAGAGATTCGTTGAATGTAAACTGAAGGGGCGTTTATGCCAAAAAGATCCAGAAGGGTCAAACGTGAAAGCCGAACGGAAAAGAGTTTGCTTGGTGTTCACTGAAATCACGGATGTTTGGGTACCCCAATGTATACAACCTGCATTAAGCAAGGGTTACAAGTCTGGAGACCTGAGCCTAGATGGTCTCCCACATTGGCATTGATTGCGCATCATGGGCCTTTAAAACAGAGACTTGAGTCACTTTAGTCCATTCTCAAGCAGTCGTGGGGCGTTCAGTGGAGTCCGTCCATGCAGAATCTCTTCCAGCTTGTCAGGACATTCCCTTAGTTTTATCCTTTGGTGATCTGACATAGCAATGGAAAACAACCCAGTCGTTGATGGTTTCCCAGGGCGTCTCTATAAAATAGGGTGATTTTCCAGCCAGCCATGTTAGATCACCAGAGGGTAGATCCCCTTGGCCCCAAAAAGACAGCACTACGTCCGCACCATGCTGTGAATGCAGTGCTTCAGCGTCGCTTGAGGCTCGATCGGCTCTGGTGGCGTGCGAAATCTGGCCAAAGTTGCAGGCCAACAGGGAGGATTATATATATATATATTTATTTATTTATTCATTTATTTATTTACTTATTTATACACATGTACTCTTTTCCATATCTACAATCATTGATTTTTGTCTCGTGGTATATTTGATGAATTTGTACTTAAATCTATTTTTAAATGTATGCATATACACGGGTGTGGGCCAGGCAAGTCGTATATGCCCAAAGGCCCAAAGGTGCGTATATGTGGCAACTCTTGCCGAGGAACCGCTAGCGTTCAGTCTTGGTGAACGGCTATCCCCAAAAAATGACGGTTGGAAGCGTGGGTGTTTTTACATTGTCATATTTGCATCTTATGACATGGCAGTGGCTCCCTGTGGTAGACTTTGGCTGCCGTACTCAGATTGGATTATTTTAAATATGCGACTTACAATAGAATCTTTCGCCTGCAGCAATAATGACACTCTGAACCCATGTTTGTTTTGCTGATGAACTCATTTCTCAAAGGTTTCCCAATGAATGTGTTCTCAAATGAGCAGAAATCATTGTGATGTGTTTCTATTTCAAGAGAATTTCTGTTATTTTTTAGTCCATGTTATTGAAAATCTTTTTAACCAGAATTCCAGAGCCATATTTTATCATTCCTTCCTGTTTATTGAATTGGAGCTGTGCATTGAAACAGAACATATCATCAGCCCTGTCGCTGCCAGGCTTCAAGGCCATTTACACCCGCCAACCAGCTGCCGCGCAAGAGGGTGCTCCCTTGGTCAATGTGGCCCACAACTTCGAAACGGAGCGACAGAGGGTCGGAACATGAACCAATGGGTATGGCGACTGAGCAGCGAAAAGAGCTCTTGACCCAGACAGCAGTTGACCCAGTTGAAGTCAGACCAAAAGTGCCAAAAGGTCCCACCTTGGGTTTGGGTTTTGTCATCATTTTGTTGTGGATCACCGTTTTGATTCACTATTGTTTTGCATCGGTATTGCGTCTTCATTACCTCCTGAACCCTGATGATTTGCTGGAAGGATGTTAGAGAACTTGCGATTGCAGACCAGCACCGCATTTTTCTGAGTTGGACTGGCACCTTCCAGGAGGAGCTTTGGAATGCCATCACTCATGGTCTCATGTTCTTTTTGTCTCTGTTTGGCACTGCCTACTTGATGTACCAGGCAAGGGCCGCTAATCAAACGGTCTTTGGTACTCAAAAACGCCAACCAAGCTTATGACTGCAGGACAGGGTTGCGAGTACAGCAGGTGCTGTTGATGCTTCACTGGCTAGACCACTGGCTAGACCCAGGTTTTGTTGCTGTGCATGAACTCTGACATGGCCGTTGATGCATACGCCACACTGTCCCCGTGGGAGAGTGTTGAAGTATACCATTCCTCATGTGCGTATGGTGCTTCATCAAAGCTGGTTCAAGATGTTCAGAAGCTGTTTGAAGGTCTTGTGCCAGTGCTGGAAAGGCTACAAACATGGACTGCGCATGTTTGATGGTTGATCATGATTCATACTTTACAACTGGTGTACCTTGCGGCACCACGGACTCTCACACCCGACAGGTCTCCGAGAACCCAGTGCATCACATTTGGGGCGCGGCCATATTTTGCTTTGGCCTCATCTTTTGCTTTGGGTTTCTTGGAAGATGAGCTTTGTTTGTGTTTTGATGTGCAGGTTACTCAGTTTGTTCCCTATTTTTCTTCTCCTGGACAAGTGACATTGTCAGCAAAACACCGCATACACTTTTTTTGATATTTTGCTAGTTCTATCATCATATTGACTCATGATTCAGGCGTATTCATGATGTCTAGCAGGTCCACCAATACAAACCATTATATGGTGAGCCGCTTCACATATTCGTGGCTTGTGAGAAGCCATCACTGCTTATTATGTTCTATCCTTCAAATTGGTAAAACGGGGCAGTGGGAAAGGTGCGGCACATTGTTTATTCCTGAGGGGTTGTGGTTGGGGTTGACAAGAGCAGCTGTGCAGTCTGGGTTGGTCCGGGGCTGTTTCATGGCAGTACTGATGGCAAACTTCACTTTTTGGTGCATGGCTGAACACAGCACGAAGATAGTTACAAGCTGTTCATCCTTCAAACCTTCAATGGATTTGTGCAAGAAAAAGTGCTAAAAAGGGATAAAAAGGGTACTTAAAACCCCAACAGACGCTATTGTACTCTCCGTCATTTGGGGTCCCACTCATTGACTTGACCCACAAGACCAGGTCTTCAACTCTGTATCACTCCTTGTTCCTCTATCCGATGGCTGGTCGGGTGCTTCAAGTCTTGGATCATTCTGCCATCTATCTCCTGATCGCTGGGACTTACACTCCCTTTCTACTGTTCTATTCAGATGCTCGGCAGGTACTACGAGGGTGGGCTGGGGAAGGCTGAAGACAATTTGGTGTTGCGAGTGCGGTAGGTTATGATGACAAGGCTTTCCTTGCGTTTGCTGAATCTCAAAATCACGGGCGGGCGAAAGGAACTTGCTTGGACGGTTGCTTGAGACTCTGGATTTGCTGCGTGTCATATTTGTACCATCCTAGCCTAGCAGTTGGAGCAACCGAGCATGTTTCCAACCCCCAGTGGTATGGTCAGGCCATCCTGCCTTCCTGGAAGCCCCATGCTGCACCATGCTGCACCCATGCGGCAGCCCCGGTCCTGCCGGCCCTCAGGACACTCAAGCACACGTTGAGCTCCTGAAGGCGGAATGGATCCTTTGTTGGCTCGGAGTCTGGGCTGCTGAGCACAGCACTGGACTGGGGCTTCATTGTACACAGTTCTGTCATGTTCCGTCAGGGGGACCAACTACTGAGAGTGATGAAGACCAGAGGTTTTGCGCAGGAATCTGTGCTATCGACCCGTCATCTCCAAACTTGGATCGGCCATGAAATGCATTGACAAATGTGGTGGGGCATTTTCATTGTTCCCGTCTGAGGTTGTGCCCCTCCATCCCTTGATGACTGTTGTGTGAGTTTCATCATGGCTGAAACTGAGTCACGTCCTTTGCATTCAACCGCGTCCGTCGTTCTTGGCAAGTTATGACACCTACAGCTCCACACATGTTCAAACATGCTCCTGCTTGTGTTGATTCTTGGTTTGATTCCTTTGACCTCGCAGAGGTACATCGACATTTGTTTGGAGTATGTTGGATTAATTGAATGTCACCCTGAAAACCCAACATTCTTCTTTCCAGTGGGTGGTCAGCCATGGGAAGCCGATGTGGAGACCACCATTGATGGACGTCATGATGGAATGTACGCAGCACGGTATGCCACGAGACGCCAGGATATGCCACGATAGGCCGGCAATATCATCCTGGAGTAGGTAGAATATCCCAGCCATGTTCAATATTTAAACTATCTAACGCGCTTGACCATGGTCCAATAACTGATATTCAGCATTTACATGCATTTACCTCGAATCATTCTGTTACATATTCATCTAATGAATCTATTTATCTATATTCATTTGTTCATTAATTTGATTCATTTTTATTTATAGAATCTATTCTCTCCTTGAGTCCCTCACTTGGCTGAGGAATTGTGACTCACATTTGCTCACAATACTTCGACTGGGGCACATCGGTGGGCTGCCAGGGGACGCTGTGCCGTGTGTGTGTCTACAGCTGGTGGTTGGTTGGGAGATGTTGTGAGCGGTTCGGAGCCAGGGGTGTCCAGTGCTATCCCTTTAAAGGGGGAGCGGTATGCTATACGGGGTGCTGCATGTGGCAGACCACATGAAGCTGAAGCGGTTCCAATGGTGATCTATACGTGTCGAGGATCCTCGCTTCTGTGTTTGGATCGCAGGAACCCTGGGCTGGTGCAGCGGCATTCCACTCCTGCTGGTTGCTTCAATAAGTAGCAGGAGTTCTTTTGGTTCGTGAGCTCACGGAATCGCATGTGTCTTTCTCCGCCAGTGTCGCTGACCATTCCAAAATAATGCGCTTGCTTAGAAGTTCACTGGGGCAAAGCACCAATTCTGTTGTGTTGGTACGCCATGGTTCGGAACATCCACGTTCAGCCTCCATGGATTTGGGTTCACTGTGCAGGTGCCGTACCTTACCGGAGAACTGGCCCTCTATTTGATGATGGGATGGGCCGTGGTATTGGCTTGGGATCCTGGGCGCACTTTAGCTGCTCACAGGTTCTGCAGGACAGTAGCAACAACTGCAACTGCAGGTTGTCCAGTTGAGTTGGGGATCTGGAGAATCTCTAAGATTTTTTCGGTGTTTGCGACTGACTTGACCAAGGATAGCTTTACCTCACAGATGCCTGGGCTTTGTGTCTCCTGGCTTGTGGCTGGAGGGCTTCTTTACACTGGTGGGGTGCCTTTCTTCATGCTGGCAGATTACAGGCCAGTGGCTTCCGGGTAGGGTTCATCACTTGTCCGAAGAAGACATGCAGAGATTTATCAGCGTGTTCGTTTTGGACATGTTTGAATTTTTGTCCGACATACCTGCAGACCTGCAGGTGATCACTTGTCACGTAGTCATGTGTCATATTCTCCGGAACAAACATGATCAAGCATGCACTGCATTTTCTCATTGCATTCCTGACAAAAATTGTTTTCAAGAAAAATAAGGACATCTTGAGGTCCAGGATTGGGCCCAGATCCATGTACAGATCTGTGTCCAGATCCGTGCCCAGATCTAGCAGGCCCATCCACCATGTGATTTGGCACCTCTTTGGAGCTGCTGCGGCCATTTGCCACTGGATCGCCTGGGGCTCAGAGGTGAACATTGGAAGGCCATGACCCGGTAACATCTGACCATATCTGGTGATTCATGGGATCCGATGTGCACCCTCCAACGATGGGCTTCCTCAACATACATCAACCAACCTTAGCCAACCTCAATCACTTGTGCCATGTTATATCTACGTGTGACACCAATTTGTGCCAATTGAGGCGGTGAAAGAAGCCGCCCGAGATGCTTTGCTCCACCATTCGCATGGGCCTTTCAGTGCTCCAGTGGAGTGGTGGGTGGTTCCTTGCCAAGCGCCCGCAAACTGAAGGAACAGCAATGTGTAACTTTACCAATTTTGCCCAGGAAACAGGTCAAAAAGCCCGAAGCAAGGTTGGATAAATTTGATTTATAGTTTTCAACGCTACTGACATGCACCGACTGAAATTCTGTCATTGCCTGGATCTATGGTGTTGCAAGAACTTGATGTTACGATTAGTAATTTTCACGCTTCAGCTGAGCATTGTGCAGGCATACATGGCATCAATTACGACAGAAAGTGCATGGATGATGCCACCTGACACCGAGGAACGTTTCCATGAAGTCAGGGCAGAGATGTCCAAGCTGCACAACGAGACGCAAGACCATGGCGTATACAGGATTCTGCTCACTGGTGGGATACAATGTCATAACTTATAACCCAGATGTCTATGTTTGAACTCTTCCTACACCAATGCTGCAGGCATGGGCAGGCTATTTGGATTCGTGAAAACTGTATCTCACCTCATCAGGCAAAAGAGAAGTGTCTACACTTAGAAGACACTAGAAGTCACTTGGTTTCCATGTGGGCCGTCAACATTGACAAGGGGAAATAACATGCTACAGGAGTCCTTAGCAGAGCAATTGCCTGCTCGATGAATAATCATGCACCGCCTGAGGTCCTTAATTCTAACGATTCTAACGGGACATGAAGCGATGCAGGATGGCTCCTCCATAGCAGTGCTGTGAAGTTTATAGTATCCTGGATGGTGACGCGGTGTCTCGCATCAGGATGTCTTCTTTGTGTCGGCACGCTTGTCAAAAAGTTGGCAACACGCACCCACAAACAACTAAAAAGTCTTATTGTTGATGGCTCCACTGGGTTCATGTTAATGATATGTTGCTGAACCTTGTTGATTCTCAATGGTACACTCAACAGTGGTACACCGCGGGGGGAGGTGACCATTGAAATGTGTCGCTCCAGGACCTTGATCGACCACTTGGGTTTGCTTCTGAATGGAACCCACGGTGAAGCGCACGCGATGGCGGGAGCGACACCGGGCCTCGGTTTTTGTGACTCCGGGATGCCCTGCTGAAAGCCATGGGAGCTGTTTGAAACAAGGGCTTGGTTGGACATAGGGACGTTTTTCTGGATCCTTTTGGGTGTCCACGCGGATTTCTATTGGTTCATAGTTCATACTTCCTAGATTTGATAAGCGGATCCAATTTGAATGGGTTCCTACTTCTTAGAATTGATAAGTGGATATAATTGAATATAATTGAATGATCGCATCATGTAACTGGCCAACTGCAAAGTTTCCTTCTGATTGGTTGAAATGATTGCTGCAAGGCACCAGCAACTTGCTCTCGTTCCGATCTTGGGAAGCGCCAGGGCTGCGAGCCCAGGCTGCGGCCAAGATCAGGGGTCAAGCCTCGGGAATTCGAAGCTGACTTTTGAGGACCAAACATTTGGCACTTCTATGCAATTGTGTACCCTAAACATGTGTAAATACTAATGTTTGAGGTTGATCGTTATATTTCCGTATATTTCCATCTATTTTCCATTTCCCATCTACAACCAGCTTGTGTAAGAGGACTGATTTCATCACAATTTTCCGCTGAAAACAATCAGCTTGCAATTTGGGCATAGGGCATGGGGGATCGATGCCTCAGTTGCCCCATGACTTGACCCTTGCCATGGGGATGGCGTTCCACTGTACAGTGATTGTGCCACGTGGGGACGCTGAGAAGCTGGAAAGACTCAGCCCTTGTTGGGCCATGGCACAAGAAGAAAGCAGAAGAGTCAGATGATGACTTAAAGATGGTGAAAGGCATAAACATAAGATTCTTGGTAGCAAAAACACATGTTCAAGACTGATGACATCGCAAAAGTTCCGGACTTCGGATACCTTTGCTGATGATTCCCTGCTAACGGCGACCTTTGTTTTCGGTGGTCATAGTATTCTACATGTTGTGCTTCAGAAGTCATATCAGGGGCCTGAGGATTCAATGGAGCTTATGAATTCGTTGGCACTGCATGGGTAGATATGTGTTTAGCTCCTTTTTCTTAAGAACCCAGGGCCCGAAACTTCAGTCAATATGCCACTCATTTCACAACCTG
This sequence comes from Symbiodinium kawagutii, assembly GCA_009767595.1. NCBI lineage: Eukaryota > Dinophyceae > Suessiales > Symbiodiniaceae > Symbiodinium > Symbiodinium kawagutii. Next base: position 116,307 of record VSDK01013795.1, read on the forward strand.
AAACAGGACATATCAGGAAATCATCCAAATTTGACCCCCAAACTCCTCCAACACTGGCACAAAACACTCTATTTCCGCATATTTCTGCTATTTTCTAGCGCTTCTTTGTCCCAAAGAAAACGGACCATGGCACACGTCGACATTCTTCGGTTTTGACCCAGTGCTGGCGAAGCTTCCCCACGGCCTGATCTGAAGCTCCCGCTCGGGCTGAGGCTTTCGCCTGTGGGGTGTGGAAAAAGTGGAAGCGGCACCGTGAGGGCCACAAATGGTGAAGCCAAAGAATGGTTGGTTTATTACGGCAGAAATGGTTAATCATGGAACTCCTTGAGATGGTGATTGAGAGAGAGAGGTTAATAATGGACGATTCGGGGTCCCCGAATTTTCAATTCTAATTTGAGAAACCACCAGATCTCCAGATCTTCAAAATGATTCGCCGATTTGCTGCTATGTTCTTGGTGATTTGCTGTTTCAGAATCGAGTTTTTCATCCACAAGTGGTGCTCCCTTCAAGTTGCCGATTGTTTAGTCAGGGGAGCCATAGACTTGGACTGGCTTGTTATGATTGCATACTTAGAAGGACACGTGTTTCTTGGATATTTTGTTGCCCAATGATGCTATGTGGCGAAACCTGCCTATGACAATGGCCGCGACGAGGTTCACCATGGACGATGCAGAAAGGTGGAATGGTCACGGGGATTTGATGCACTCCCCGTTCTCGCGAGAGCACTTGTCATTGGAGACACTCGACCAAATTTGCAAGTGTGTTACAGGATGCGGTTGGTTGGTTGAAGAAATTCTGACTGCCACCTGTTAGTTTCTGTGGTTTGTTGGACTGGGTGTGGCAAAGCTACATTCGGGAATTCCCTGCTGCTGGGCAGTTGGTGGACACATTCACCGGAGGTCCCTTGAGTGTGTCGAACCATCAACTCACAAATCAGCAGGTGTCACAACTCTGAATCGATCATTTGTCGAAGGCTGAATTCCACGGGGAAAGCACCAATTCCACACGTCAAGACCGTCGACTGACAAAGCCATGTGCAACCCCTGCCGCGGTCCAAGGAAGATGGACCCTGTCACACTTTACTCAGCCTCTTGGCTCCGAGCAAAATGGCTTTGGGCCAATATTAAAGGTTACAGTAATGACGGTACCCAGGCTACAGGGTTTTGACCCACAGCCCAATTTCGACTTAGCAGGATTTGAACTTTGAATTCTTGCCCGCAACTGGCGCCGTGATGGCCGTCATCACTCTCATTGCTGATGCCGTTGTCGTCATTGTCGTCGTTGTTGTTGCTGCTGATGTTGATGTTCTTATTTCCTTCTTGTTATTACTCCTGTTGTTGATGGTGTTGTATGTTGCATCGTTCTTGATGTTGTTGTTATAGTTGTTTGTCTTTGTTTTTCTCTTCTTCGTTGTCGAAGTGGTTGCTGTTCATATATATGCTTTTTGTTTGTCGTGATGCTTGTAGTTGCTGTGAACGCTGCGCAACTACTTTTGTTGATGCCCCTAAAGGGCTCCAGGCGCCGAAGATTGCCTGAGGGACTGGGCACCCGGAGTCATGGGAACTCTAGGGGCCGGGGATATCATATCTCAACATTTGGGACGCAGCCACGGCTTGGACGGCGCTTGCTCAGGTTGGCCATGGCGACATGCTGGAGAAGGACCACCGCTCAAGGTCCTGACAGCACGAATCATTCAACGGAACCACTGGTGGTTTCCACCTAGCCAGGACTTGGGGACCCACGAAAATGGTTGGTTGGTTAATTACTAAAAATGATGATTTGGGTATTGATATTATTATCAAAAATGATGCATAAACTGGATGATTTGGAGATGCTCCTATTTTGAGAAACCACCATGGAAGTGAGAAGTCAACGTTCGACTTGAAACTATAACATGCGGTGGGGCAACCCGAGGAATTACAGATTTACAATGACCATGTTCACCACTGTGTGCTCGTCACTAGCATCCACGTAACATGTATAGCAGGATCATACAAGTGGTGTCCCGGACCTGCGTTCCTCCGAAGAGAGCATTTCCAGTTCAAGCAGAAGGAAACAACCTGGGTGCACCATGGCAGGCGTATTTCCATGCTAAAGACTATATTGTCAACCCCCTGGCATGGGTGCCGCCTGAGGACTTTTGGGAAATGATGCAATGTCACTCCATCAGGAGAGTGGGGGGGGATGATTAAATCAATGCGAGAACTGCAGGGAACACGGGACGGCCAGACAGACAAAAGATGCACCTGGCAAAAATGGACCAAGCTGTCTGAATTGGTCTCAATTTCATTAAGGTGATGCATACTGATGCACTTTTGTCGCATTTTCAACTCGTGTTCTTTGCACATTTTGGACCGTTTTGGTCTTGCAGGGTGCTCTATGACATTAGGCCTACGGACTACAGGCGGAAGGGATGACAAGGATGGCAGGGCACGGTGCTCTAAGCAGTCCGGTGGAGACTTTGCAGCATCGGATTGTTAATTCTCTGAAATGCATAGCGATATGCCTAGTACAGACTTGGTGGTCCTGTCAGCCAATTTCAACTTCGGATTGCAGTCCTGTGCCAAAAGTCCATGGGTCCATGAGCATGAAGTCGCCCGTGGGACGGTCATGGGCTTTGGCACTGACCATTGAAATCATGGCTCCAGATCTGAGGCTAGGCAATGTACTAGGCAAGCGCCAAATTTTGCACAGAAATTTGCTATTGGCAAGTGGTAGAGCTTTGCGACGTCTCCTTAGGTCCATGTCACAGTCATGGATAAGCGGCACTTTCTTAATCTTTCTTTAAGTCTGGGATCCTATGATGATTTAACTGCGATGACTTGTTGCCCTTGCTTCACTCAACAAACCTATGGCACAAGGGCCAGTAATGCCACCGTACATTTCTTCGTTCATTGTGCCTGCTGGGACCGCCAGGGGCGAGTTCCATTCCCGACATCAGCGTTTCAGCATCGCAGCCTTACGTGGGCAGTGTCCTTCCCTGAGGTTGACTGGGCCAGCCATATGTTGGATTCGATTTTGTCCTGAACTATGACTATGATTCATCCTGGCATGGTGCACTATCCGCTAGAAAAATCAATGAGATCCCGAATGTGTACCCCCAAGAAACCATAAGAAGCCGTCAGACATCGAATTTCATCCAAGCAATGTAGGCTGAAGCGGGGCAGCTGAGCATTTTCAACATGATGATGGTCTCACTGAGTGCATAGCCTTTAAATGTGATTTTGTTTTACGGGGTTAACACTTTGAGAAGCAACGTCAGGTTTATGATTGATTAGCCCGACAAACCCAGTTTAAGGGGGAATGTATACATTTTTTGTGGCATTTGCGGGACTTAGCAAGTGTTGGTAATGGTCTACTTATAGTCATATATGCCAAATCGTCGATTTCTGATAGACAGCTGTGTCGGCATACCAGCTGCGGGTGGTCTGAGGTCGTTCTCGTGGGGTGTTCTACAAGTCCATGCCCATCGGCCGGGAGAGCGCTTATGGCACGCTGGCACACATGAGGTGCCCGTACGGGGAACCGGTGGGTGTCATCCCTGCGTCTCCAAACATGCGCCTGGTGAGTGGCACAGGATGGAGTTAAGCATATATAATTATGTTGTAACATTATTCGAGTTCTTGGCGAGCTTCAACCAGGTGCTATTTGAGTGTCCCTATATAACAAGCAGTGGATCATTTGGAAGCAACGAGGGGTTTGCGCAAAGACATGTGAGCCGGGCCAGGAGCGACGAAGGCCAACACACCTTGGTGGAACTGGCCTGGCAAGCCAAGAGGAGACCATGGCAGCCGGCAGTGGGAAGGATTCCAAATTGATTTGTAGGTTGATATTGGTTGATTGATGTTGATTGGTTGATGATGCGCTGTATGCATGCTGAATGGCCAGTAAAGAGTTGTAAAGAGGCGTGTGACTGCGTTTAATAGTCAATTTGACGCTGCCCGGTCTGTGAGTGTTTGCAGGCGCCAGAGAATACAAGCACGTTTCTTGAAGATGAGCATTTGTTGTCTTCGTGCTTTCAGTAGGGCACGGCCAATGAGGGTATGTAGCGCGAGGTCTGGTACCATTGAATTGTTCAACCCCATTCCATCTCCATCCCTGCTTGGGAATCATCATACCTGGGTGAAACAGGATTATATAGTTAGTATGGTCATTTACGGTCTCTAGGCATGGCATAGCTGCATGAAAGTATGTCAAAGCAAATGGAAAAATCTAATCAATTCCAACGCAATCAGTTGTTATCCTTCTTGTTTGCTGGCCGTCTCTTCTTGAAAACAACTCTTCGGGTGCGAAGAGAGCTAGACGCAGGAAGCGCACAGCCTTTTTGGGAAGCTGGGCACCTAGGAGATGCCGCAGGTGGACGTTTGGTATCCTTCATTTTAGTGTGATAACTAGTACTGGTTGTTGGTTTGATTCACATTTTGTATTGTCCCAAATGTAGCAACAAATGGTTGGTTGGTTGGTTGGTTGACTAGTATTTTTATTGGGGGTGGTTCAACTAGCAACTTGGCATATAGTGATATAGTGGTATAGTGCTATACCGCAGTATGTTATACATCCGCAACAGCTGCCAACAGCTAGGGCCAAGTGTTTTTTGGGTGAGCCGTTTTGGGCAGAAGCGCTTCGGGTCTACAGCCGCTGATCTGAGTTTTGCAGATCTTGAGGGTACCAGCACTGAGGGGTACAACAGATCAATCCTGGAGGTTTGTTTGCTAAGTATACCATGAGCATTCCATGACCATGTCAACGAATGGTATACCATGAGCCAATGACCATGAGTATACCATGAGCATGACCATATCCATGAGTATACCATGAGCCACACTAAGTATTACTTAAGATGTCAAAGCCATCAATGCCGATGTATGCCGCGCTTTGCAGTGGATATGATATTGTGTAATGAGCAAAATCCAGCATTCCAGAAGCGTTGAGACCGTATTCTGTAGGGAATGATTTGGAAGGTCGGGAAGGTGACCTGTATAAGTTGAGAAACAAATCCAGGGTGCCCAAGCTGACCAGCTCCTGTCGTCGAGGTGAGGAACTTTGGAAAGATGTTTGGCACCCAGTTCTTCTCGCAGGGTTGCTTGATTCCCAGAAAAATGTGTTCAACAAAAAATCCATCAACGAGAAGTTGGGAAGTCATTGTTTGCAGGTTCCGTTTAGAATTATGTTTTATTAATTGCCATAGAAGTTGTGCATCTCATACTGTCATGAATGATCATCTCAGCGACTCAACCAAGCGCAGCCATAGCAGCATAGCCATGGCATCATAGCCATAGGCATCTCATCATCTCATGGCCACAGGAGTATATCACAAATCAGGGGTAACCCTATATAAACCATCCTTTATTAAACCACTCAGAGGTAATAAACCATAAACCATTTTTTGTTAACCACTTGTTGGTAATAAACCGCCTTTGGTGAACCGTTTATAGGCAATAAACCAACCATTTCGAGGGTTCCCAACGGCTCAAGCACCACCCGTGGCATGCCGTGCCGCGCAGGATAACCGCCAGGTGGTCGCAGAGGAGCTGGTGAAAGGAGGTCGCTGGCGCTGAAAGCTGAGCATACATGGCGACGGGCATGCATAGGTACCTGATAGCTTGTGGAATGTCCTAACTTTTCAGGGTTACGTATAGGATTGCACAAGCTATAGGTGGTTTAGTAAACCTATCAGGACTAATCATGGAAAATTGATATTAATTTGATTTCTTGCAAAACTTAAGAGTATATGTATTGTTTGTCTTTGCATGTATATTCATGTATATATCTTTATACATGTTTTAAATATGCGCGTATTCATTCATTTATTCCTTGCCAACATACGTGTGTTTTCTACATGCAGCACAGTTTATACACTAAAATGTCAGGCTGAGTTCTTTCCGTTGAAATTGCAGAGAGAGAAAGCATGCCAGGCAGATTGCATCAGCGTATAATCACATTCTGCAAGAATATGTATACCGTGCTTGCCTGCATGTGAAGTGCTGTTGGCTCGGATGTCCCCAAGATGTGCTGCAAACAGATGTGCTGGCGCATGTATATGCAAAGATATGTAAAATGTAAACAAAATATGTTTATAGTTTTTTTAAATATTCGCATGCACACAAATATATAAAGATACCTGAGCCGGGAAGTCCTTTGTTTTGAACATGGGACCTTGCATACGCATCATCGAAAATGCAAAAGGTGGAAACACTCCCTTATGTGTGTTTGCATGTTTGCCTTCACTCATATACGTGTGAGTGTGTGTGTGTGTGTACGTGTGTATGTGTGCCTCTAGAATTTAAACGCGTACTTCATACTGCGAACCTTTGCCATGCTTGCCGGACAGATATGCTGACACAGGTGAACACATGAACGCATTACTAGCGCAGTGCGTTCACTTGCCAGACTAATGTTTTTCACTGCTGCATGTGCCTTCAGTGCTATTGGCAAGTATTCAGTGTGCAACTCGCCAACAAAACATGAGACGAACTGCTGATGTGTTAGTTTTCCTTTGTCCAATGTATTTCATATCACGGATGATCAACCATCTCTAGCTGAAAGGCTGCCTTGTTGAAGGGTGATGTGCAATCATGAGGCATCATGAGCCATCGAATTCTGAGTGGGGGTAGCATCCTGGAAGGGCATAGACTATGATTAATGGTCACTTTAGTCGGTCACTTCAATTCCTAAACTGATGTTTGCCACTACTGATAGCTCCCGATCCTCCTGGTGTTGTACCCTTCGCTATTTTTTTTTAGATCTTGTTTTTTAAATGGCATAGGCCCAGCTTTCAGCAAAATTCATCACGGTTGTCAATGGGTTGGCGGCTGCCAATATCATGGGCCTTTTGACTGTGGCCAACGCCACGAGCCATGACGTGAGTCGTGACGTTTTGCCAGGCCACGAAGTCCAACACGTCCGCAGCGACGGTTCCACCGAGAAGCATTTGCCTGGGTCAGCTGCGCAACGGGGCCGAGTCATGCGGAGCTTTACTGGTGAAGCCAGGTGTTGAAGCCAGGTAGGTTGACAAGCAATGACACGGACATGTTGCACGTGACTGGTTGGTTTTGCGTTCGTTGTCATTGAATTTTGTTGAAGCGTTACTTCCAAGGAGGCACTCATCACTTGGATGGCAAGCCAAGCATGTTTCCACTCAATGAAGTGTTTCCTACTTGTTAGACTGACAGGATCCAATATCCTGACTGGCTCCTGCGAGAGGAGGACCCTGCATGCGTCCCACAAGTAGAAAATCTTGTGGAATATTGCACATTCACAACTGCTGAGTGCAGTGAACAATATGTTCGCATGTTTGCATCCATCAAATTCATCATGCAGGTATTCTTTGATATTCTCAGCTTTGTTGATCTGACGGTTCAACTTTCCAACAGTCTGTAGAACCTAATCAATGATCACCAACGATGCCGAACCAGCAGCTACCCACCATGATAAGCTTCTCCCCACAATTCTGCAGAAGGACCGTTTGAAGTTGCTGGAGAAGAAACGTCAAGCCGGCGAGGCCGTTATTGCTGCTGTTAGCAGATGAAGTGGTGTCAGCTAGTGTTGGCGTTGGTGTTGTTGTCGGCTGATGTTGTTGGTGCTGTTGGTGGGGATTGTGTTTACATGTGTTTACTGTTGGTTGTTTCGTGTTTGTCGTTGGTTGTTTGTTGTATATGGGGGTTGGTACTGATGGTGGCGATGCAGCAGGGAATGTAAGAGAGATTGCCATTGTTCGTGGTGCTTGGAGTGTCATTCATGTTTTTGTTTTAGAAGCCCGACCTATTCAGGGCTTGCTTCAACAACCACAGGCGTGGATACCGAAGTATTGAGCATCACCCAATCATGGCTTAGACAGGCGCCCAGCGAGCCAGAAATATATGACTGACAAAAGCTACAGTGTTACTTTGTTACTGTTTCAATGCAGAATGCTGGAGGAGGAGATGGAGGAGGAGATGGAGCAGGAGGATGCTAGTCTTTGCTCAAGGTATTGAGATGGACTTGATTTTGTTACCTATTTATGTGTCATGTTTGTCTCCGCTGCTTGGGGCAAACCCTCCGCATGCCCTGGCAAAAAACTCAAAAAAGAACATGCAGTATATAATTCTGCATGTGCAAATCCACCAAAGTATGTAGAGAGATATACCATCTATCTATGTTGGCATCCTTCCACGTATTTGCTTGTTTATCCACCATTTGTCTACTCATATGATATTTTGAAGCATCTGAGTGTCCATCCACCTCTTTCTGGTACAGTGCATAGATGTCTCTCTCTCTCTCTCTCCCCCTTGCCGTAGTCGCCGTAGTCTAAATTTCTTTCTATCTATCCATCTATCCACCTATCCATCTATGTAAGGCTAGGACTACAATTTTGAAAGAATTCCCACTGTACTATCACACGTTGCACTGTGACTTGTGCCGCATAACCTCCGGACAACAATCACCACCCCCAGTGTTTGGGGCGCCTCAGCGAATAGTTCTTTGACCGCAATTTCTTTTGATTCGCATATTAGATTTGCATATGATTTACATATATTTAGTAGGGGGAACATAGTGATGCCCAAGCAAAAAAGAGCAATCGCAGGGAAAGGACTTGAGAAAATCTCTTTGGGCCACACGTTGACCTCGAGGTGTGTCACACCTTGCCCCCCAGGCTGGAGACAAAGTCCACAAGTCGAGGATTGAAAGGAGCTCTGAGGCCGCCCGTTCCGTTCCTCCTGGGTTTCGCCGTGCCTGGGAAGCATGTTTGTTGCTGTGAAGGTTATGCGAAACATGGGCGAAAGTCACCAGAATTGCACTTGTTGACTCGATTATTGACCATATTTTCACTTATTGACCAGAATTTCACCTGTTTTTTGTTTGAAGCGCTGACCTTGCATTTCCTACTTGGCAGAATGCAGCCTTGCATCATTTTGCATCATATTACGTCAGCCTCTCATTGCACGAAACAATTGGGGTAGCTCAAAATGTTGAATCAATCTCATTGACTATTGTTGAACGATGGATTTATCGTTCATCCCTTCAGGCGTCTTTTTCTCGGTCAACCACTTGCATTTTTTCTGCAGCCATCTATAGCCTGTTCGAGTTACAACAATCATCACCTTGTCTGGTCGGTGGTTTCAAGCATTTTTTATTCTCACTAGTAATCATCAACAGTTGGTTGGTTGACAAATATGTTGAAGATAAACCAACCAACTGTTGATGATAGTGAAAATAAATCATATGAAACCACCAACTGTCGATGACAAATGATATGTTTCATAGGGGCGGTTCAACCACCAACCAGTTGTAATCAGTTTCGCATCGCCCACTGGGTCGGCTGTTACTTCTACAGCCACGCTGTGCCATCCTGCCAGGCGGTGGCTTCGCGCTTGGCACGGCCCACTGAAGAGCTGGCCAGGGACCTAGCGATGGGGGTTGGAGACTGGAGCTGGGCAGCGCCCCGTTTCGGAAATGCAGTTAGTCTGTCAGGTTGGCATTTTGAGGCTGGAAACTCCTGTGATTTTGAATGATTTTGATGAAGGATGAACATAATCGATGCCAAGTTGAGGCTGGAAACTTTCATGAATTTCTGGAAGCCTTGAATGTTTTGAGAGTTTTGGCATAAACGGGTGCTGTTTGTGTTCAGTTGATCATGCTTTCTTTGTTAGACCCTGCTCAATTGATTGTGTTTATCCTTCATCAAAACCATTCAAAAATCAAAGATGTTTCCAGCATCAGCCCCAAGGATGTCATGGCAGAACTTCGCTTGGCAGCGAACCAGCGTGAGTTGCTCGGCTGCATTGGGCTCCTGGTCCCATCAGGGGTTTTGCGCTTGATCACGCCTGTTGCCGCAGACACCCCAGGTGTTTTGTTCGTGCTGAAGTGCAGAGCAACAGAAACACGACGCATACACGGGGAGCACCCATTTTCCGGAACCACGTCGCCCATCAGGTACCTCCCTTTAGAATTTTGGAAGTGGAGGGGCACCCCTCTCCACGTTTTTTTTTAAACTGAAACATTTTAAATCAGTTCACCTCACTGTGAATAGCACGGCTCCAACTCTGCAGGTCTTCACGTGGTGATCTCTCATGGGGTTTGGCGCTACCAAGGCTGGTGGTGGCCCAACGCAAGCTCGCTCGCTACCAGCGGCAGGCTGATGAGAAGGGCTTGTTGGCTAACAAGGCTGGGAGCCCAGTTCGCAGTGACCTGTCGTGGGTAGGGCTAAGGTAGGGCCAAGGGTTCATAAGGGTTCTATTTCTTGAATTTGCATGGTTGATAGGAGCTATAGGCTAAAATGGCCACTGACGGACTGACGGAAGTGATATTCCATAGCAAGTTCACTTGGTTCGAATAGCGTGTGCATGTTGTTGTTGTTGTTGTTGTTGTTGTTGTTGTTGTTGTTGTTGTTGTTGTTGTTGTTGTTGTTGTTGTTGTTGTTGTTGTTGTTGTT